>CAUYPK010015383.1:0-14776 GCA_963574355.1 Loris lydekkerianus
CATCTACCCAGAAGGAAAAAAATCCTTTTATCATAAGGACACTTGTACTAGACTGTTTATTGCAGCTCAATTTACAATCGCCAAAATGTGGAAACAGCCTAAATGCCCACCAACCCAGGAATGGATTAACAAGCTGTGGTATATGTACACCATGGAATATTATTCAGCCATTAAAAAAATGGAGACTTTACATCCATTGTACTAACCTAGGTGGAAGTGGAAGACATTATTCTTAGTAAAGCATCACAAGAATGAAGAAGCATGAATCCTATGTACTCAATTTTGAGGACAATTAATGTCAATTAAGGTCACAATGGGGGTGGGGGAAGGGAAGAGCAGAGAGAGAAAGAAGGAGGCAGGGGTGGGGAAAGGAAGAGCAGAAAGAGGGAAGGAGGGAGGGGGCTGGGGCCTTGGTATGTGCCACACCTTTTGGGGGCAAGACACGATTGCAAGAGGGACTTTACCTAACAAAAGCAATCAGTGTAACCTGGTTTATTGTACCCTCAATAATCCCCAACAATAAAAAAAAAAAAAAAAAAGAAAGAAAAGAAAATAAAATAGGTCTGTCTGCAATATAAAGCATGGCTTGGAGGAAAACAAGATCCATTAGGAGGCATGGGGAAAGTTTCAGAAGAGGCTGACATGGCCTAAACTCAGGAAGCAGCAGCAGGCAGTTCCAAGAGGAAGGCAGGCTCCTGGTTATTGACTGGATGGGGGTGACAAAGGAAAGTGTGGAATCAACAATGACACCCAGGTTTGGGCTTGAACAATCAGATGGCTAATGAAGCTATTCCCTAGGCTGGAAGCCCAGAAAGAGGAGGGGACTGAAAACAATGAGTCCAATAGGATGGGCCGTGTTTGGGTTTTCCTGAGCCTGTGCTGTTGCTGATGTTGGTCTATTACATGGACTGCTCTGCCCTTTAGGTTCACTCATAAAAACACAACCATAAAAGGGCTTATTAAAAACTTTGAAGCAACATGGGGAAAAAAATGTATTAAGTAATATTAGGTAAAGTAATAAAAATGCAAATTAAAACAAGGTAAAGTTCTTCCTCTGTTAAATTGGCAAAAAAAAATTTTTAATTAAAAAACCCTAAACTGCCAAGGGTGTGGGAAGGCTGGCACGCTCATACACTGCAGGTGGCAATATAAATTGGTACAAACATTTTGGAAGAAATTTGGCAAGATATATCAAGAATCATTTAAAAAGTTTGTATCCTATGATACAATTCTACTTCTGTAATTCTACTTCTGGAAATTTATTCTAAGGAAATAATTCACAATGTGGGGAAAAACACTGTGTAAACACACACAACATTATTTATCACATCAGAAACTGGAAAGAAATAAAATGTCCAATAAGAAAAGAGTTTGGGGAGGGTAATGGGTCGGGCCACATCTATGGTGCATATTTTTATCTATAATAATTAAAAAAAAAAAAAAAAAGAAAAGAGTTTGGTTAAACAAATAATGACCAGTGTATTTGCTGGGTTCTGGTGTATAATGAAAATTATGGCCATGAAAACTGCTCAGTAAGGAAGAACAATGCTCATGCTATAATATTAGGTATGTATGTATAATATATGTCTGCTAGTATCCTAATTACATAAATAATTTCTATAATCAAAAGACTGAAAGGAAATGATAATTATTAGACTAGTGTGATGGGTTCATAGATAACTTCTAAAATTTCTTTAATGAATTTCCCCAAATTTATTATAAATGTTTAAAATGCATATGTAACAGAAGCCATAGTGCATTATGAAGAAAAAAATGTTAAGTGAAAAAAGTAAGATAAAAAAATTATATCTATCTTTGTTAGTTACAAATAAATATGTATGTTTGTTCATGGACCAAGAATGGAAAAGATTATAGGTAAAACAAAATATTTGATTTGTCTGGATGAAAAATTTTCACAATTTTTCATTATAATTACAATATTATTAATATTTATGAAATTATATTCATTTAAATCCATCTACTCAATCTGCAAAACCCATCTTAAAGACTTCCTCTTTTCTTAAGGCTTTCCTTATATTCTGACTAAATATTAGGACTTCTTCTTCAAACCACTATAGTACTTGATTTTAGCTCTTGTCATTAGTGATGAAATGGTTCTCAAACTTTACTGAGTATCAAAACATCTGTAGGTGATTTCTGGGCATCGTCCCCAGAGTTTCTGATCTCGGCTGCCTAGGTTAGGGTCCAAGAATTTGCATTTCTAATAATTTCCCTGGGGATGCAGATGCTGCTAGTCTGGGGACTGAACTTCGAAAGTCGGTCGTTGTAGTGACAGGTGAAGAAGCCATAGGATACCCACCCCTAGGACCGTGTCCATTCTTTTCCTTCTTCAATCCTTCCCCAGAACTGATCAATCCAAGAGAAGAGATAATTAATTTGAAGTGTATCATTCAGAATATATCATGCCCTGGGGCACAAAATTGGTCCAAAAAGCAGGCAAGGTACTATGCTAGACCAATCAGAGCCCTTCCCCATGATTTTTCAGAGCTGTTAAGATGTAGAGTCTAGATTTTACCTGAATTTGTCTCTCCAGTGATTATAATAGTATTGGCTTATAGAGGACTGAAACAGTTTCTTGAGTGGGCCTGAAGTTGCCTTCAAAAGACATTTGAAGCAGGTCTCAGAGCTCTCGGTAGCTAGGAGAGCCTTTGTCTCTTCCCCGGGCAGTTTCTTCTGGAAGGCCGGGACCTTTCCTGGATCATGAGCAGAGATGCACAGGTTTTGCTCATGATGGCAGCTACAGTGTGGGTTATAACTGAGTTCTAAATTTGAAGCTTCCAGTTAGAACTATAGAAGCCACTTTTATACCAAAAAGGCCCTAAAAAGCAGCCATTTCCACAAAAGCTGCTTATTTTCAACTAAGAAGGGGGCCCTTCTTGTATATTTTTTATAGGAACCCAATATCAAAACTAAGGTCAAGGGCCCTAGGATTGCCATGCACCTAGAACCTGTGAAAATTCCCATATTCCAACAAACCCTCATTCCTAGAGCACAGCCTGGAACCAAGTGCAGAGAGAGAATTACTGGAACGACTTGAGTTCCCTTGGACAACCTCGCAGCCCTCTGCGTTGGGCTCTGACCTGGCCTGTTTACAAGAGGCTGGGCCCCTCAATTCACAACATGTCCCCAGTCCATCAGAAATGCTTGCCACAGAGAACTTCACTTGCTAAGAAATGACCAGCCTAGAAGGGAGTGCTCAGCCTATTCTTTCCGGGGAAGGATGTTTAGCTGATTGTTTTTGCAGAAAGAGGTGAATGCTTTGTCCTTGGATGGCATCTCAGCATTGTGAGGCACTGGGTTGCTATAATTCTGACTTCTGGTACTAAGAGGTGAGTCAGCTTGAACATATCGCTGTGGGGCAAGGAGGTGTATCAGAAAGTATGGCTGTAATTGGAGAGGGTGATGAGGGTCAAGACAGGGTCCTGTGTTGGAAGAAAGGGCAGCAGGGTTGGAGACGTTGTGGGGGTGGGATCACAGGGTGCCAAGCCTGCTCAGCAGCCTGAGTCCTTCCAGCACCACCCACGTGGCCCCCAACCCCCAGCTCCCAGCATGTCCTTCTTCCCTCCTTGGCTGTTAAATTCTAAGGCAAGGAGATTCCAAATGCTGACTACATCTTCCTTGGCCCATCTCAGCTTTTGGCAAATAAATTAGTGCCATTCCCCAGAAAGCTTTTCTTGAACTTCATAAAGTTAGCAAAGAGGAGAAGTGTTAACAGTATGCTCTGTTGAGTCCCAAATTCTAATCCCAGCCCTGACACTAACCCAGCTTTTTCACTCCATGAAGTTCTGCCAAAATCAAAAGAGAAGGTCTGTGCCAGACACAAGTAGTTTCAGCTGAACAAGCACTCCAGGGGTCACAGAGCACGGCTATGTTCCCAAAATGTTCTCCTTCAGAACTGGCTTTGGGCTGCTGGTGGCAGTGTATATGGATGACACAGTCAAAGCAGCGTGGAAAGTATTTTTCTTTGGTAAACAAATATTTCAGTGTTAATGCTGAATTAAAATCCGAATTTCCAAGAACAGAGGTGACACTCATTTATTAAAACAAGAACGAGGCTAGGTGTGGTGGCCCACACCTGTAATCCTTTATTTTTTTTAGCGACAGAGTCTCACTTTATCGTCCTCCGTAGAGTGCTGTGGCATCACAGCTCACAGCAACCTCCAGCTCTTGGGCTTAGGTGATTCTCTTGCCTCAGTCTCCCTAGTAGCTGGGACTACAGGGGCCTGCCACAACGCCCAACTATTTTTTTGTTGCAGTTTGGCCAGGGCCAGGTTTGAACCCACCACCCTCATTATATGGGGCCACCGCCCTACTCAGTGAGCCACAGGTGCCGCCCCACACCTGTAATAGTAACACTCTGAAAGCCTAAGGCAGGAGGATTGCTTGAGATCAGGAATTGGAAAGCAGCCTGAGCACCCTATCCCCACACAGACACACACCCGGCATGGAAGAAAGAGAGGGAGGGAAAGAGAAAGAGAGAGATAAAGAGAAGAAAAGGAAAGAAAAATTAGCTGGGCATGGTGGCCCATGCCTACAGTCCCAGCCACTTGGGAAGCCAAGACAGGAGGATCTCTTGGGCCCAGGAATCTGAGGTTGCAGTCAGCTACCATGCCGCCATTGCACTCTAGCTGGGGCAACAAAGTGAGACGGGCTCAAAAGAACAGAGGAAGAGATAAGGCACAATTCTGGACTATCCTCTTTTTGTGCAGTTTTTTTTTTTTTTTTTTTTGGCTGGGGCTGGATTTGAACCTACCACTTTCAGTATATGGGGCTGGTGCCCTACTCCTTGAGCCATAGGCACCCCTAGACTATCCTTTTCTAATGAGAAGCAAAATCATTTATCCTCAGCAACTGGGGAAAAATCAAGGGTTGTGGGGACTCCCTACTCACATTCTTGAGTGTCTATTATATGTCTAATTCTTTCTAAAAACACTATTGCATTTAATTCCCACAATCAACCTATAAATCAGGTGGTGTTATAACCATTTCCCAGATGAGGAAGCTGAGATTTAAATTCCCAAAGGAATGTGTAAGCAAACTTGGATATAGTGAAATTCAGACTATAGAAATATTCATACTTTGAGAAATAAGGAAAAAATGATGTTGATTCCTGTACATTTGTGTAGGATTCTAGAGTTTGGGAAGCACACTTACACGTATTATTTTCATGTCCTACTCAGAATGGCTCTTTGAGAGGGATAGTAAGGTTCCCTTGGTGAGCCAGGAAAACTGAGAGTGAGGGAGAAGAGATTTGACACCTGGAAACTAAGATTTGAACCTTACCCACTGAGTCACAAGCGCTGCCCCCATATACTGAGAGTGGTGGGTTCAAACCCAGCCCCGGCCAAATTGCAACCAAAAAAATATAATCCCAGCTACTCGGGAGGCTGAGGCAAGAGAATCGCCTAAGCCCAAGGATTTGGAGGTTGCTGTGAGCTGTGACACTACAGCACTCTACCAAGGGTAAATAAGTGAGACTCTGTCTCAAAAAAAAAAAAAAAAAAAAAAAGATTTAAACATGGGACTGAGTCCAGACCCAGTTCCTTTCTCATAGAGGGAGGCTCTATTAAAAAAATAGTTTTGATAAGAAAGAGAAGGCCCCTCCCAGGAGAGACATGGCTGGGCACAGTGGCTCACACTTATAATCCCAATACTCTTGGGAGTCCACGGCAAGAGGATAGCTTGAGGGAAAGAGTTTAAGCCTGAGAGATAAAGGGACCAGGAAAAAAGGCCCTGATGGAGAGGTTAGACCCTAAACTTTAGGGTGTAGGGCAGAGTCTAAGATCCACATGGACAGTTTATACTGACACACAGGGTGTCATGGCCACATGTGCCAGGCCTGGAGCCAAACTACCTGGATTTGAACTGCCACTTAGCCTACCATGCTTCAGTTTCCTCTTCTGTAGGTGGTGATAATAATAGTACTCATGCCTCCTTCACAGAGAATGTGGTGAAGAGTCAATATAGGAAAAGAACTTAGGAGAGGGCCTGAGGCATATAGATTATTATTCCTTCTATTACTTCTTCTACTGCTGGAGAGTCTCGGGGATGTGGCTGAGCTGACAAGGGGTTCTTAGAATCTGCTGTTGCAAAGTTTGAACCCAAAGAAGCAAAAGTATTTAATAGAGGGCCAGTTTTAATTGAACAGGATGACAGTGTTATTTTAGAATGGTGAATCTGGCAAGAGTATATAGGTCTCTCTAACAGCTCCTCCAACACCACCCTCATCCAGGTTAGGGCCACAACTGAGGACTTTCTCCATCACCACACTCACCCCAAGACACTGTAATTGCCTGTCAGTTACCTGCCTCCCAGTGGACTGTGTCTGTGTTACCGGTATCTCTGGTGTCTGGCATGGTATGTGGTACTTAGTGAGTGCTCAAACAGATATTCCTCTGATGAATTAATTAACTCATTCATTAAGTGAAATGATAGTTTAAAAGGGGAAGAATGTATAGGGAGATCAGCCAAGAGGCAGATACAAGGGAGGCAGAGGGAGTGGGGAAAAAGTAAGAAATGTCAAAGGCATTTGGAAAAAAGGACAAATAGGACTTTGTGAATCAGAGACTATGGTAGTTCATGGGAAAGGAAGAATAAGCCTTGACTCTAAGCCTGAGCTCCTGAACATAGGAAATGGGCCTGCTAAAGATGAGAAGAAAGAAAGGAAAAGTTGGTTTGAGAGAGAAAATGTGTCCTTGACTTTGCTTGCCCTTGTTGAGCTTTACAGAAGTTGCCAGAGATGAAAATTGAGTATGGCGTGAGAGGTACTGGCTGGACATGGGGATTTGGGGAGAACCAATTTAGTAACCTTCAATGAATGCCTCTTCTGGGAAAGAGATAAGTACCAGGGGAGTGATGGGGCTCGCCAGGGGACAGTGGGGAGCCTTCAGGCAGAGAGGGAGCTCAGGTGGCAAGAAGGAGGACCATTCCCAACCTGCCAGTTTTGCCCTGGGCCGCCCCGCCCCACAGGTGGAGCTACCTTGAAAGTCAATCCTTGGTTCTGCCCAGATGCCTTCTTTCACTCTACCTCCTCTCCCTGCCCTTCTCTGCTCTTCCCTTCCCATGACTGCCCTCTCTTTTCTCTGCTTCACAGAGAAAAACAAAATAAAATACAAGCCAGTAAAATGGCTCCTGGACACAAGCAATGGCCCTGTTAAAAATGAGAATCTTCTTTTCTTCTCAATATACACTTGGCCCAAGACCCCCCAATGGAAGAACTGGCAAAAAGCAGATAGGTTTATATGAGAAAGCTGATTTAGTGTAAAGCACAAAAATAATAGCCAGCCATTTCACTTTGCGCTTTGTTTTGTTTTGTGGAAACATTTTATGACAATTGTGCCTTTTGTGAACCTATAACTTCTTGTTTCTGAGTTTCTGCAGGAGAATTGCAGCTGCTGGGATTCTCAGGAGAAAGAAAGCACACAACCATTTCTGTGCATTTCTGCCTCCCCCTGGAAAATCAGGGTAAAGAAAACTATGCTCATTCACACTGTGGTACAAGGGAAAGAAAATCAGCTTCAGGGTCGAAAAATCCTAGGTGTGCTCTGTGATTAATGAGCTAACTCTTTACCTTTCTGAGCAGGTTTCCAGCTGATCAAATGCCACTGATAATGATCTTACCTGAGCAGCCGGTTGTGACGATGAAATAAGGGGTTAAGTACTGTGTCCAAGGTACACCAGGTCCCAACAGATTTTGCTGTTTGTCTTAGGAACCGCCCAGGCTTCTGCTATCTGCCAACTTCAAAGGAGTTACAGAGGAGAGGCAAGCTAGGGGTTTGTTTTGGAGAGAACTTTCAGCCTAATGGTTTCAAGCAATTTTCACTTCTATTACACATTTGTTTGGGCTTCGGTCTTCTTTGACTAAAATGTAAAGAAAAGGCATATTTGGAATGGCTGGAGCATCCTGCCTTCCTAAACTGATAACACCCCATGGGCCCACATTTAACCCTATCTCCAAACAAAATGCCAAAAGAAGGCCCAGAAAGCCCGAACTGTCTACCCCATCAAGTGGTGCACTTGCTTGGAAGGCATCCAAACATGTTGGAGTCCTGACCAGCCAAAAGCACCCAAGCCACTTTTGGAGAGAGCAGGCGGAAGTGAGAGCTCTGATTTTCATGTTAAATCCTCATTTGGCCTCGGAAATGTTAAAAATAAACTTTCACCTGCATCTGATTTTCCTCTTTGTTATTGCAGCCATTGTCTGTTTGAACAAAGAGGTAGCAAGAGCCTCTTTGAGCAGTTCACAGAGTTCAAGCCAGAGCCCAAATTGGAGGGACACAGATGTTAATGAACAAGAGGACTAGCAAGAGTGCCACTGGGAATCAACAACTTCCCAGGATTTCCAGGCCCCCGATGGCAGGCTTGGGGCTGCAGGCCCCATTCTTTTCTGCCAGCAGCCCCACCTGGCTCTCAGAAGGACTTGCAAGTGACCTGTGGGGTTCCCTCTAAGCAATTTGATATTAGAGTGGAATCTTGATGATTCAGTCCCCATTACCTCAACTCTTCCCTCCCACTTGCTTGCGGAGGGTCTCATCAGATTGAGGGGTAGGTTACAATAGGATGAGAAACCACAAAGTATAGAATTTATCTGTTACCTTGGAAGCAGTGTGTGGTAATAGAAAGAGCCATAATGTACACAGCTATGATTTAACAATAAAAAAAAAAAGAAAGAAAGAAAAAGCCTGGATTTAGGAACTAGGTAAACCTATATTTGAATTCTATTCAGCTTTGTGACCTGGGGCAAATTACTTAGCCTCCCTGAGTCTCAGTTTGCTTCTCAATAAAATGGGAATAAAATACTGTACTGATTAAGCCAATGCCAGCTGCTGTAATAAACACACACTAAAAAAATGTAAATTGCTGCTATGAAAGGAAGCTTATTTCTCATGCATATAAAGTCCAAAACAGGTGTTCCTAATCTATGGTCCCCTCTTCTCCAAGAGGGAATGTATAGATGGCTGGGCTCCACCATTTTCTAAACATGATCTTCAAAGTTACAGTCTCGTGGGTGTTAGCCCAAGGGTAGGGGGAGGATGATGGAGGACTGAAGCAAGCGGCAGTGTTTTATGACAGACCTAACGTGTCACAACATGACTTCCACTCACCTGCTAGTGGCTAGAACAGTCCCACAACTGTAATTACTTGCAAAGAACAGTGGGAAATGAGGTCCAGCTGTGCACCAGGGAAGACAAGGAAACAAGTTTGGTAAACATCTAGCTAGTTTTTGCCATGTACACCAACTTTTCAGGAAAATAATAGGCTTAAATAAAATAGTGACTATGCAACAGAGCGGTTTTTCAGCCAACGTTAGTTCCTGTCTTCTTTCTTTCCCCCCAGCCAAACGTTGGCCAGAAACAATGAAGGATGCTTCATTTGTAACAACACAGCTCCTGGAGCACCTACCTCTTGAGATCAGGCCGGTCTACCCAAAACAGCCTCACCAAGTCCCTGCCCTTCCACAAAATCAGAAGGCCCAGGGTTAATCCCTCAGGTCAGAAAACCCTATTTTAGTAATAATTGGGCAACTTTACATTTGGTTGTCCATATATTTCTATTAAAATTGATGTTCAAAGTCTTCAAGTGGGTCCCACAGTCTCCTGTGGACATGTTCACCACCATTCCCTCGGTATCACATCTGCCTTCCTTGCTTCCTCCATTTACTTGCCTGGCTCTTAGATACATTTGGGTTTGATGCCCAAGACCTGAAGGCTTGCTGGATTTCCATCCAGGGCTCCCACATACACCCCCACGACCTCTGCCATGGCCCCAACTCAGCCACCCAGATCTGTGGCTTTGCCCATACCCTGAGGCACACCTCGCCTCGGCTTCCTCTTTTTGTACACAAACTTTGTGACCTCCCCCCAGTACTGCCTTCGCCTCACTCCAATGTTAGTTTCATTCTCTTGGATGTCCAGCTGGGAGACAGGATTCTCAAGCAACATCCTATCGAAAGTCTGATGGTTTCACAGTGTATGAGCAGATGTGGTTCCACCAGCTTTGAAGAACTGATCTTTATATAGTGTTGGCAAGTTAGCATTAAGATATTATTTCTAAGAAAAATATGTCTAAATTCTCAACTCCATATGAATTTGACAACCCAATCCTTTCATAACTTGAGGACCAATTATGATCAGGGTTCTGATACGGTGAAATCTCATGGAATTTGAAGACTAACAGACTTAGATTTAAATCCAGGCTCTACCACCCAACAGCTATGTGATTTGGGGGCAAATTGTCAATGCTCTCTGAAGTATCTTTATCTGTAAAATGAAGAGATGATCTTGCTTAGAGTGTTGGTGTAAAATTTAATGAAAGTATGGACATATACCTCTTAGAATTGTGGCTAGAACATAGCAAGCACTCATAAATAACAGTTTATATATGTGTAATAAGGAAGAATTTGGGCAACCTGTAATATTTGTTACATTTTTAAAATAACTGCATGCATAAAAAGTCAACATAAAAGTAATATATTTTTATTGTGAAAAACAGGGAAAGGAGAAAGTTAAAAGAAAAAACAGAAATCAACCAAAATTTCACTTCTATAAAAAACTCTATTAATATTTTGGTGCTTTTCCTCCCAATATTTTATTATGTATATGTATAGTTTATGGAACTGGAATAGGCTAGATGCAATGCAATTTTATAATCAGTGTTTTCCCCTTAAAACATACTACAGAATAAGTTTTTTCAGTAAAAATTCTTCACAAATGAGTTCTAAAGAAATTAAAATGTAAAGGAATTTTTAAACTTCAATAATTTTATTATCTACTCCATAAATGCTGAACATTTTGCTTACTTCCTTTTTTGTTTTTGTTTTTGTTTTGTTTTGTTCTCATGAACAACACTTTTAGGGCCTGTGCGGTGGCTCATGCCTATAATCCTGGCACTCTGGGAGGCCAAGGCAGGTGGTTTGCTTGAGCTCAGGCGCTAAAGACCAGCCTGAGCAAGAGCCAGACTCCCTCTCTGCTAAAAATAGAAAAACTTGCCAGGTGGGTGGCGCCTGCGGCTCAGTGAGTAGGGCGCCAACCCCATACCCCAAGGGTGGAAGTTTCAAACATGCCCCGACCAAACTGCACCAAAAAAATAGCCACGCTTTGTGGCAGGAGCCTGTACTCCCAGCTACTCCTCAGGAGGCTGAGGCAAGAGAATCACCCTAGCCCAAGAGCTGGAGGTTGCTGTGAGCTGTGTGATGCCACAACACTCTACCGAGGGTGATAAAATGAGACTCTGTCTCGAAAAAAAAAAACAAAAAACTTGCACCCTGGAGGCTGAAGCAAAGGATCACTTGAATCCAGGAGTTTGAGGTTGCCGTGAACTATGATGATGCCATGGCACTCTACCCAGGACAACAAAATAAGACTGTCACTAAAAAAAAAACCAAAACTCTTCCATATAAAATTCTCAAATTTTGGCCTGGTGCCTGTAGCTTAGCCACTAGGGTGCCAGCCACATACACCAGAACTGGCGGGTTCGAATGTAGCCCGGACCTGCCAAACAACAATGACTACAACCAAAAATAATAATAATAATAGTCCAGTGGTGGTGGGTGCCTTAGTCCCAGCTACTCAGGAGGCTGAGGCAAGAGAATCACTTAACCCAAGAGTTTGAAGTTGCTGTGAGCTGTGACTCAATAGCACTCTACCATGGGTGAAAAATTAAGACTAAAAAAAAAAAAAAAAAAAAAAAAAAAACTCAACTTTTTATTTTTAATCTATATTTGTGTTTATTTAGGTAAAACAGTTTCTTAGTATTACCAAGTAAAGGTGTTCACAACTTTAACTTTCTTGCAACATTCAGTCGAGTATCTCTGTAGAAATGCTATAGCCATTTATAATCTGAGATGTTTTTTAATTCACATTATTGCCTTCCTGTTCACTTCTGCAAGGAGTCCGGACATGACCATTTGCCAGCATGTTCTACTCTGCTACTTTGGCGAGTAGACAATGTTCGAACGCTACCCAGTGTGCATTTTTTTTAACTGTGCCCCAGTTTCCTTTTAGCAAGCTGTCCCTACCTCTTTTGCAGTCTTGATGGGACGTCAGAGTTGCAAGAGTCGCTTGAGCGGGAGAGAAGATGACAGGCAGCGTGACAGGTGGAGAAGCCAGCCACAGGAGCGCCAGCACCGAGCATAGCTCTGCCGCAGCCACCAGGTGAGAGCAGGCCCCAGGAGAAGGCTGCGCTTCGGCTAGTCGGGAGTCCAGCAAGTGCAGAGCCATTGGATAATGCTCTGGTTCTTCTTTTCCTTCCCTTAATCCTTGATCAGAAACAGAGAAGGCTCTTCATCCAGTGCCGGGCGCAGAGAGGGTGCCCAGTACATCTGTTGAGATGACCGTGGAGGGTGACGATGGACTATCATATGCACTGTGTAACTATCTCCCTTGGCTTAGTCCCCTCAAAAGTAAGTCCCTAAAAAAGTCTACCTGGATGAGGCTGGAGCGACTCTTTGTCATGCTAGGCTAGTCTGCCATCTAGTGGGGAGAGAAGGGATCTGGGAAGCGGGGGGAGACACCTGGTGGCATTGGGCCGTCAGAGCAGGCTGAGTCTGCAGCGGCGCAGGTCAAGACGGGCTGGGCAGGTCAGGGGGTTCGTGGAGCAGGCTGGTGGGCACCCCAACACTTGGGGAAACTTACGAAGGAGGGGGTCCAAGAATAATTACAGCTGTCTCCACACCACTTACCACCTGCCAAAACTATACAAAGTGCTTCTCGTACTTCCAACATTTTAGTCCTTCCAGCAAGCCCCTGTAAAGGTGCAGAAACCAAAGCCCAGAAAACTGAGTTGACACAACTCATCAGTGGCAGAGGCAATCAACTCCAGAATGATCTAACTTATAGCTTGAGTTTCTAGGGACATTTCTAGAATTACAGACTGAAATCTCCTTCTTTTCCCTTACCCCCACCCCGACCCCACCCCTAAGTCATTTATGAACAACAGAGGGTGGGGTTATATATACGCACTGCGAGATACGGCCCCATTTCTACCTTCTGCACCTCTCTTGAGTCTCAAAGTCTCTGACCCCAACCGCCATTGGTATGTGGCTATAAAATTTATTGGTAGTTAAGAGCTTGGGTTTGAGTTCTAAAGTGAAACAGATACAGAATGAAATCCTGTGTGAGCTTTAGGAGGTCAATGAATTTCTTAGAGTCTCAGTTTTATCATCAGAAAAAAGCAGGGGGATGCCTAGTATTTGGTTAAAATGAAATACTATAACTGAACCAATTTATGTAATGCTAATAGCAATTATTAAGTACGCACTCCCTATTTTTAATATTTTACTCATGGTAAAAAATTGGGCGGCGCCTGTGGCTCAGTGAGTAGAGTGCTGGCCCCATATACCGAGGGTGGTGGGTTCGAACCTGGTCCTGGCCAAACTGTAACAAAAAATAGCCGGGCATTGTGGCAGGCACCTGTAGTCCCAGCTACTGGGGAGGCTGTAGCAAGACAATCACTTAAGCCCAGGACTTGGAGGTTGCTGTGAACTGTCACACTATGGCACTCTACCAAGGGCGACAAAGTGAGACTCTGTCTCTAAAAAAAAAAAAAACATAAAATTTCTTTTTTAGATACTTGACTTGAGCATAAAGAATATAAACATATTGATTTCCTAAATAAAAAGGAAATGTCTTAGGAAATGTCCTGGATTAATGATTGAAAATATATGGAGAATCAGAGGAGAGCAAGATGGCGGCCGAGTAACAGCTTCCTTGCATCTGGGCACCATGAATCTGGGGAGGTAAGACTCCAGGCATCTCTTGTTGGTGGGATCTGCCTATAATCATCCCTGTGAGGATACAGGGAGTTAGCAAGAGACTTCTGGACCCCAAGAGGAGCACAAAAACAGTGGAAAACTGGCAAGTGGTCGCGTGTGTTCAATTGGTCTAATCCCGGGGCAACTGTTAGTACCTTAGCAGTGAGACTGCAAACCGGAAAGGCCTTACCTGTGAACTGTTTTGGTGTTTTTGGACTTGGTACTCAGTTGAACTGCCTTGGGGAGAGCTTGAGCAGGAGTCTGGAAAACCTTGGGCATTATCTAGGGCCCCAGTCTGAGCCACTGAGCCAGATGGAGCTAATAGTGTTTGGCTGTGGGCCACAGGGAGCCATTGGCAGAGAACTGCCCCAGCAAGGTGAGCCCTCAGGGTTGCAGAGCAAGGATTGGGCAGAGCTAGTAACCAAGTGACTGAGCAGCCTAAAGTCGGGGTCTGAGCCACCATACAGCCCTAACCCTCAGAGGCAGAGTGAGACCGGTTTTGGCACACTGGGTAAGTGGATAGCCACTTCAGCAGTGATTCAAGCAATAAGCACTTTCCTGGGAAAGCTTCTGCTTAGCAAGTTTAGAAGCTTAAAGTGCCTTTTAAGAGGGCTGAAGAGAGACTAGGGTGTCTACCCTGTGGGGTTTGAGAAATCAGCAGAGGCCTCCAGTCATATCAGCATTGTGATTAACATCTCATACCCCAGAAGATCACCTGCTGCCCAGACAATATTCAACAAGATATATTTACTGCATTGTTGTTTTGTTGTTGTTGTTGTTGTTTTGGTTTGGTTGTTTTTTATTTATTTTGATGTTGTTGTTGTTTTGTTTTTTAATTTCAACCTTTTCCATACATTTTTTTTACTTTCTCAATTTTTCTAGTTTAAGTGCAATTTCCCATTGCTGCCTTTTTCAATAACTAGAACTTCATTTTTGATAGTGTTTCTACCCCTATTATTTGGTTTTTCACCCAATTTTATCCCGTAAAGTTTTCTGTTTGCTTGT
>CAUYPK010015385.1:0-73555 GCA_963574355.1 Loris lydekkerianus
GTACAATGGTATGATCATAGGGCATCATACATTAGTTTCACAGACCGGTTGACACGTTTATATCACACTGGTTAACATAGCCTTCCTGGCAATTTCACAATTGTGTTGAGACATTTATATTCTACATTTACTAAGTTTCACATATACCATTATAAGATGCACCACAAGTGTATTCTCACCAATCCCCCTCCTTCCATTTCTAAGGTTTTGTATACAGTTGGAGGGACTGCCATTGCAGGTTGCTTCATTTTCTTGCCTACTATTGCTGACTTTATAGTGCCAGAGTCATTAGGGAAGTGTTCTAAAAAGGCAGATTTCTTGGTCACGATTCTCCCCTCAATACCTCACTGACTCATAATTCTGAAGATGGACCACAAGATCTGCATCTCTTACCAATAATCTAAGTGCTTCTTATCATACTAGAGTTTGAGAATCTCAGCTTCAGATTTTAGATTGATAAGATAAAATTTAATCACTGCTATTAATAGAGGTTGCTACAGTCACCTTTAAAGCACTCCCCTTGGGAAGCTAGGCATACAAGCCAGCACCTCGTCCACCCTGAAAAGCAATTTTGGAACTCTTTTTCTGGATGACCACCCACGCTGTCATTGTATAACATGCAGGGCTCACAACAATACCGAATGGCAGTCAGCAAGACACTGCTACATGTGGACACAAACACAACTGTGAGACGCTCATATACCAAAGTTATGAAACCTTCCTGAGTTGTTTGTACAGAGCTGCTAATGTAATTGTCAGACCTCATTTGATCACAGCTCTGATGGTCATTCCAGAAAAGAGTTCCAAAAATGCTTTGAAGAGTAGATTAGGCTCTGGTGTCAGTGCATAGCTTCCCAAGAGGAACACTTCAATGGTGACCATAGTGACCATTCAGCAATGGGTATGAAGCACTTTTTCACGTATATAAATGGCTAGATATACTGTATATCCTTTTATGAATAAAGAGATACCTGGAAGGAAGTGTTCCAAATATATGAGAAATACTTGTCTCTCAGTTGTGGGATTTATGTGTATGTGATTTTTAAAAGGATTTTCTGTAATTATATGCTACTATTATATTGATATAATATACATATAGTTATATTTACATTAAATGCAAAACAAAACAAAATGTCTGCTGGCTTTTGAATTTTTAGAAGTACCTTAATCTCATTGGTCTCATTTTCTTAACTCATGTCTTACATGGAATCTTGTTAAGGGAAGGCTTTCTGTACAGGTTTTCCTCTGTACACCGTGGAGATTCTTCTAAACCACAGCAATACTATAGTTCTGCTTCTCCTCCCCTCCCCCACCCCATCCCTTTCCATTCTCCTTCTCTTCCTCTTCCCTTCCTCTTCCTCTTCCTTTCCTCTTCCTCTTCCTTTCCTCTTCTCTTCCTCTTCCCTTCCTCTTCCTCTTCCCTTCCTCTTCTCTTCCTCTTTCCTTACTCTTCTCTTCCTCTTCTCTTCCTCTTCCCTTCCTCTTCTCTTTCTCTTCCCTTCCTCTTCTCTTCCTCTTCCCTTCCTCTTCCTCTTCCTTTCCTCTTCCTCTTTCTCTTCCCTTCCTCTTCTCTTCCTCTTCCTTTCCTCTTCTCTTCCTCTTCCCTTCCTCTTCTCTTCCTTTCAGCAGAGTCTCACTCTGTTGTCCCAGGCTAAAGCACCATGATGTCATCATAGCTCACAGCAACCTCAAACTCCTGGGTTCAAGCAATCCTCCTGCCTCAGCCTCCTGAGTAGCTAAGACTACAAGCACTGGCCATGATGCCCAGCTAATTTTTCTATTTTTTGTGTGTAGAGGGGGGCCTCACTTTGCTCAGCTTGGTCTTGAACTCCTGAACTCAAGTGATCCATCCAGCCTAATAAGTAGAATATTATCTTTGTATTATCTTTGTAGAAAAGAGAACTATTCTTTTAATTAGTGGACTTATATTACAAAAAATTATACTGAAATTTTTTTATATTTTTATCAACAAAATTTTTGTTGAAATTTATTTCTTTCAACAAGAAATTGTATATACCTACATAGCATTCTTGATTTTGGTTTATTGCCTGCAAGGCCTCAAATTTTCTATCTGGTCCTTGAAATGAAATGTTTGCTGACTCTAGTTTTGAAAGAAATCTGCACTTGTCTCATATCTACTTCAGTTTATTAGCTTTTTGAAGTGTGGCCAACGTGGGACTGACACAATGTGTCTATTGCTAGTCAACTCTGGTTCATTCCTGAGTTGAAAATATTGAATAGTGAGTGTTTTAAAAAAAATAAATACCTAAATATGTTTATTTTCTAATTTTAAGAGCAGGAATTTGGGTAGTGCTTGGTACCTGTACTTTATAGATTTCTGATATCATAATTGCCTGCCCTGTATATGATGTTACTGGCCATAATATTTAGTGCTATAGAAGGAAGTTGGTGTCACAACTCTCATCCAGCTCTTCTTAATTATGATGCAATAATGTTAACTAGAAATAACATTTCATATTTGAAGTCCAAAAATCATGCAAATGATGCCATCAGTTTATTACTAGCTTGCCATTTTATGATTTTTTTTTTTAATAATGTCTGAAAAACTACCCAGATAGTTCAATAATCTCAGCAGTTGCATCTTTTAATATTTTGTGAGTAGGCAACTTGTTATCCTTGGTACATTGTTTAAAGGATTAGACTTTCTCTAGTTCTCTTGATAGTTAATATTCTGTAACACTCCTTCTCTGCTCATTGATGTATGTGACCTTGATGTGACTTCAAGGTCATAGAGCATAATCACTTCTCTAATAGCAGTTCTCTAAGTAAGCATTTGCTATAATTCTGTCTTTGTCCCTTGATACTGATTGTTAACATCACCTTATATTGCAAGTATTCTTAAAATGAACAAAGAAAACTCCTTTTCACTGACAGACCAGGAAGAGGTCTTGATTGTAAGTGTTTTTGAAAAAGGCTTTAGGTTGCATAGTTCACTTCCACTGTGGGTGGAATGTAAATTACTCAGTGATAAGCCTAAAGATATTTTTCTTTATGTATTTGATTTTGGTATATGAAAATGCATTTGATATTATGATATTAAATTCATCTGGTACTATATTTCTTTCTCGCTTCTGCTATTTATACTCTGTCCTGCCCTTCCTTTATTCTTTCTTTTCTTCTATTTCTCCTCTTTAAAAAAAAAAAATAGGATCCCTAATCTATTTAGGTTAAGGTTAAGGTGAACTTTATTGTAGGCAAACTACAGAGATTAAGCGAGGCAAACTATAGAGATTAAACACTTTCTATCAGAAATACTGGGATTGTTAGGAGTTAACATTTGTCAGTTTTCATGATAGTCTTTAATTATAAACATTATGTCATTTGCATATGTCACAGTAACAAAGATTGGCAGACTTGTTGCTGAATTTTGGGTGTGTTTATTTATTGAGAGCATTTGTCCAACAGTAGTCTAGCAATGAAGTAGCTAGTCTTGATATATAAGACTAACATTTCTTTTCTATTTAAGGGGTTTCAGGCTCTTTTATAAACTTGTCATTTTATGGCCACATAATAGCTTTTGTTTATGATGCATTTCTGAGATATTTAGGCTTATTTGAAGATACAATTTTTAGAACATACTTCTGAGGAATTTTACTTAATTTATATGTATACCTGTAATTTTTTTCTTTTGAATCATCTCAAGCAGAGCTTTTAAGACATTTGAACTGTGTAGTGGCAGGTTGACTATTTGAGCTCTGAATTTTCCTTGATGTAGTTTGGCCTTCAGTAAGAACTTACGCATAAGAATTGGACGTCCTAGAAAACCTGGCAAGTAGCAGCACCATAAGCCAACTAGGGTGCCTGAAGGGGGTTGTTCTTGTCTTCCTTCATTTTTAAAGGATTTATTTCTTTTATCAGAAGCTTATTTATTCTACAAATGAGACTATTCAGTTTCTTCTTTCACAAATGTGTAGAAGGGCCAATTGAGATTAATCGTGGGAGGAAAAGGCAATAGGGAAGACCCTTTAGAATGTACCTCCAAATCAAAATTGACATCCAACAACAAACTCCTGAGGAAAGAACCAGCAGCCCAGAATAAACCAAGGACCACCAGCTACCACTTTTTCTCACACTACATACAAGTGGTGCCAAGCACCACTTTTCCTCATTTTTCCTCAACTTCCATATTAACCTATGTCTAATAATCTTTAGACATAGGTTCAAAACCTCACAAACAATATGAGGAATTCCCAGCACAAACAATTTAAACCGCAACAGCCTATCAGTCAAATGGGAATTGTCGTTTAACAGTCACTTCTGCTCACACACCAGCCATGTGTGTTGGATTTCGGTAACACTTTTGTCTTTACACATAGGTTTGTAGCTCCAGGGGACTTTGAGATGAAGCTTCCTTACATCACAACTGAACTCACAAATAACTCACAGAACAGGGGATACAAAACTGCCAGGGCATCAAACAAGTGGGTATCCAGAGAGGACAAGAGCCACCCCAAATGGCACCTCAAATGCCCCATCACTGGGCTTGAAGTTTAACAAAAGGGAATCCAAAGGGGATAAATGTCACACCAAATGGCCATGGGAACCCAGAGGGGATTAATCTGACACCCGGTAGCTGGAAGGTTCAAAACCCTCCCCAAATGGGTGACCTAGTCCCCTCCTTTCCTGAAAAACCCTCCCCAGCTGGTGCCTTAGTTTGCTGTTCCCTCCAAATTCAAGCCAGCTTCCCTAATTCCACTCAACCTTATGACTTCCACCCCCAAAAGGTGCCCCCAAACAAAACCCACAGGAAGGTTTGGAATCAGGGTCTGGGAACTCACTCAACCAAAGGCCTGGCACCCAGACACTTGCCACATCCTTTCTCTTCTCCTCAGCTCAGTTCAGGTTGTGGAGCGCTGTGTCTACTTCAGAGATGGGAGCTCCCCAGAACTAAACAGGCTCCGGTGGCTGCTGGGGCTGTACCTTGCTCTCTGACCTCTAAAAGAAGTGCTGCTCCCTGATTCTGTCAGCCATTTGTGGGGTGCCATTCCACTGGGGTGCTGATGGGCCCACCCAGGGGTGCCGAATTCTGTTATTGAAAGTTCAGCACTTGTCCCTAAGCCTTCATCAGGAAAAACGAGAACAAGTGGTTTGAGGAGAAAGAGAATTCAATTTGCTAACAAATGAGGAGGCCAGCAGATTCTCATCTCAAAATACCAGTATACTCCATGTTATTATAATAAAAGCTGACATGCTTTATACATAAATATAATTTTATAGTATATAAAAACTATAGTTTTATAGTATATATAAATATAGTGTATGTGCACATACATTTTTTTCATCTTAAATCCCCTCTCAAATATTCTATGCTTTTATCGAAAAAATTTTTTAAAGCACTGTTTGGTAATTGCTTTATGTGGTAAAAAATTAATTTAGCCAATGTAGAAAAACTTTCTTAAATATCTGTGACCTCCCTTCCTTTTAGTGGCTATACTTAAAAATGCTTAGGACAGCACCAAGTTTTCTGAGTTTATGGAAGAAAGTAAATGGAGATATTTTTGTTCAAGTTGTCTCCATAAGGCTGATATCAAGATACAAGTAGTAAATTCAATTTGCTAATTGAAAAATTCTAGAAATTTTTTACCTGATATATAAATGTTATACAAATTAATGCCTGACTTTCTCTAGGTCAGATCTTTGACTTGCGTTTTTTTTTTTTTTTTAATAAATATGAGCTTTTTTGGCTGGGCGCGGTGGCTCACGCCTGTAATCCTTGCACTCTCGGAAGCCAAGGTGAGTGGATTGCTTGAGCTCAGGAGTTCAAGACCAGCCTGAGCAAGAGAGAAACCTCATCTCTACTAAAAATATTACAAACTAGCCAGGTGTGGGGGTGCATGCCTGTACCCCTAGCTACTCGGAAGGCTTAGGCAAACGGATTGCTTGAGCCCAAGAATTTGAGGTTGCTATGAGGTAGGCTAATGCCAGGCACTCTACCCAGGGAAGGGACTCTGTCTCAAAAAAAAAAATAATAAAAATAAAAATAAACCCAAAATGTTTTTTGAACATGGCTACACTTATTTATTTGCATATTTTGTATGGCTGCTTTGAGAATACCAGGGTAGAGCTGAATTATCGCAGCAATAGTGCTCATACATCCTGCCAAGCCTTATCATCACTTGAAGGCAATCTTTGCCAACTATTGCAGATGTGTGTGTTGTTGTTATTATGGGTTGTGTGGGAGTGGAGGTATTGAGTGTTTTAAGACCTTCATTCCCCTGTATTCCACCTCTTTTCAGAGTTCTATATTCCCTGACCATTGAAGTAACTTCTTACTTAAGGGAGTTTTGATTTACATTCATTGTGGTAATCATCTGTAGAATGATTTTTTATTTATAACCTTTTCTCATGTAAATTCGGTAATGAGGTAGCCAGTTATATTCATATTTGGTGATGTGTGATACTTTTAGATAAGTCCAAATAATTTCAGCCATTTCATTTCTTTCCTTGTTCCATTTCTAGGTACAGGACATCTGCTTCAGCCATGACTGTCGCTGGGTGGTGGTCAGTACTCTCCGGGGTACTTCCCATGTCTTCCCCATCAACCCTTATGGTGGCCAGCCTTGTGTTCGTACACACATGTCACCACGAGTAGTGAATCGCATGAGCCGTTTCCAGAAAAGTGCTGGACTGGAAGAAATTGAACAAGAACTAACATCTAAGCAAGGAGGTCGCTGTAGTCCTGTTCCTGGTCTATCAAGCAGCCCTTCCGGCTCTCCGCTGCATGGTAAACCCAGTTTTTTCTCTCTCCGCTGCTCACTCAGTTCTCTTACTCTGTGTTCTTAGTTTAACAGCTCTGGGATAAAATAATGGTGGTTTTTAGCATGCTATTTTGACTACCTAACTCTTTCGATGTATAAGGGATGTTTGGTGCCATGTTTATAGAATAAATGTTTGATACTATATAACTTCAGAGAACTGAACCTCCTTTCTACTTCTCTCTTCTAGAATATTGTCTTTAATGGGTCAGTACTGTAGTTTATTATGAAATAATCATTTATGAAAAAGAATAATCATCATGAGTCATGTGTATTTTCATTTTATTTTAAAATACAACTCTATGGGTTTTCCGTCAATATGTTAGTGGAAAAACAAAAAAAAAGTGAAACTCAATAATTTATCTTAGAGCAATACTTGTATAACCACCATCCTAAGCAATAAATGAAACCTTGTCAGTGTCTCCCTTGGTTCACCTTCCCCATGATGTTAGACTGGGATTCTGACTTCTGTGGTAATCACTTCATCACTTCTAAAAAATAGTTCTGCTTCTAAGGAAGTATCCTTAAACACTGTTGTAGAATTTGTATATTTCAGTATATTTGGCTTTGTTAACTTTTGTGAGATTTATTTATGTTGTTACAGGTAGGTTTAGTTGACTTATTTCCATGGCGCTGACTTGTATTCCTTTGTACTTCATTTATCCTTTTTACCACTGGTGATATACATTTGTGTGGTTTCTGGTTTGCAGTTAATATGTATATTAATTTTTGAGAGGAAACTCTGGGTCATAATGTATGTCAATCTTTCTCTTCAGAGATAAAACCAGAATAGTTGTCCCATTAGGTTCCCCTTGATGGATGACCTTTTTAGATATTCCAGTTGGGGAATTTTATATACAGGGGTTATGGTTACCACAGAATATAATCTTTATGTTTTCAATTGATCTGAAATCCATATAACATAACATTAACCATTTAAATGTGAATTTAATAGGCTAACTATATTGTGCACGCAGCATCTTTCTTTATCTAGTTCCAAAACATTTTTCTCACTCCAAAAAGGAAGTCACATATTCTTTAAGCATTTTGTTCCCGGTGCCCTAGTAACCTCCTCTACATCCAGTGCCCTAGTAACCACCACTTTGCTTTTTATCTGTGTGGATTTATTTGCTCTGTATATATCATATAAATACAGTGATGTCATAGTAATTTCTTGTTTCTGGCTTCTTTAATGTTTTTGAGTTTCACCCACATTATAGAATATATCAGTACTTATTTTTTAAGGGCCGAATTCCATTGTATGAATGTAACACAATTCATTCATTGTCTTGTGTGCATTTGGGTTGTTTCTACCTGCTAGCTGTTGTGAATAGTACTGTTATGAATACGTGTATATGGATTTGTTTGCGTACTTTGAGTACTTTATTTGTTATAGCTTCTATACTGACCACATTATACATTCTTTTGTAATATACAATTAATTCCAGATATATAGGTTCTGTAGGAAGCTTTAAGATAGGCTAACAAAATATGTAGGTAAATGGTATTCTGGGGAGAACTTCTGTAACTCAAACAAGTAGGACCTCTGTTTTTTCCTGATATAGTTATTTTTTTTGTGTGTATAAAAATTTTGTTCTATATTTATATGTGTAGTGTGGGTTTTTTGAAGACTTTTTGCTTTGAATATTTTTCTTAACTTCATCAAAATCTTTCTGCAGAGAGATTCAGTGTGCACATGGGATAGCTACGTCAACAAGAGGAACTGTGGATGTGTTAGTAGTTAAATTAAGAATTTGTAGTGCTGACATTTATACATGTTTTCGGATAGTCTTTTAAGCTTCTTTTTTCTTCCTATTCGTCCTTTTTTTTTTTTTTAATTATTAAATCATAGCTGTGTACATTAATGCGATTATGGGGCACCATACACTGGTTTTACAGACTGTTTGACACATTTTCATCACACTAGTTAACATAGCCTTCCTGGCATTTTCTTAGTTATTGTGTTAAGACATTTACATTCTACATTTACTAAGTTTCACATATACCCTTGTAAGATGCACCACAGGTGTTCTTCCTTCTTTTCTAAGTAAACCACATACATATTCTGTGCCAGGCTTTGGGAATAATGTAAATAAATAAGGTCATCCCTGCTGTCATATATCTTCTCCTCCAAGGGAAAATATAGATATTAAATATCTTTCATTATAGCTTTGATATATCTTTCAATATATTTTTGTTTGAAGTTGTAAAGTGCCAGTCAGTGAAGGATTTTGTCATTTGTAAGAGAACAGTGGGTAAAGAGTAATAATAGATTTCTGAGTCTAAATATGCTTTTTGTGTCAGCTTTATTACTTCCATAATTTTGCAGAAATCTCAGGAGAATCCACACCATTTGACAATACTGCTTAAGATTCAGGAGTTTCAGTTTCTAGAGGTGTTTGCCTATAAAAATTTTATTCTCGGAATTTTATCCTCTTACTTTGTGTAGTTCTTCTCATTTTTGAAGCATAGACATTAGAGCAATGGTCATTTTTCTTTATGTTCTTTTTGTACCTTACATGTCATAACAAAATGGACATTGTTGTTGGTTAGTTCTAAAAATGATGTATTTACAGTTTGTGTGGTAAACAGTCTGATGCTGGTCATAAACAATGTAAACCATTGAACAGGGAGGGATTCAACTTGAAAATGAATCATGTTTTGGCGGTCTTACCGTTGTTTGTCTGTGCTCTTTTTAGCAAACTAAAGGAAACTGTTAAATAACAGTTGATATAGGGGTATTTCCTTTTTACTCTTTGGAGCCGATCCAGTATAGTTTAGGATTATATTATCTATTTGTGTTTTTTTTTAACTTTCCAGAGGATATTTATTTATTTGAAATATATTTTTTATAAATATTTCCTTCATTTCCTATCTTGTTGCCTGAACATCCACTTAGTTTACATGAGGAGTTCTTATGATCCAGGAACAGATAGGAAAAAATTACATCTTTATATTCAGTGTCTTCTATCGGTTGGGATTGAATGTTGAAAACACATGGTAATAAGGGTAACAGTGCTTGTGATGCTCATAACAGTAGAAACACAGATGTTTTCATGTCATATTATGTATGAAACAATTATCTTGAAGAGTCTTACATTCTTTTTTAAATTTTTCTGAAGTGTTACATTCCTGAATAGATTATGATATTATGATTATATATAATTTGTTTTATATGAATAATAAATTATTCATGTATTACTATAGCACTTTATTTTTAATGTACTGGTAACTTTATTTAATATAATTTATTTCCTTTGTAACTACATGTATTTTATTTCATGCTTTTATAAGTGTTGTTCTGAGAAAGAGTCCACAGTCTTCCCCAGACGGAACAAATAATCCATGATACATTGTATTTTTAATTTTTGGTAACCTTCCTATTTGCGTACTTGTCTCTACTTGAGTATTGTTACCCCTGTGCCTACTGAACTAGCCAAATTTTTACTTCTTATTTTTGTTTTTTATTTTATTTATTTATTTTTTATTGTTGGGGATTCACTGAGGATACAAAGACCTACGTTACACTGCCTGCCTTTGTTAGGTAAAGTCCCCCTTAACTTTCCCTTCTTAGGCCTTCTTTTGGTGTATTATCTGTGTAAACCTTGGTGCTGGTAGCTTATACATACTTTTATCACATTATCATGTGGAAATGATACACTTGTCTATGTCTTCCACTAGAATTGACCTCCATAAAGACAAAGTCTTTTTCTTAATTGTATTTATATCTTGGCAAGTCACATAGTATTTAGTAAAATGAAGGCTCTAAGGATTTAATCTAGAATTTGGGGTTTATTTGTTTATTTAAGATAGGGTCTTGCTCTATTGCACAGGCTAAAATACTGTGGTGTGATCAGAGCTCACTACAACCTTGGACTCAAGTGATCTTCTTGCCTCAGCCTCTCAAGTAGGACTACAGGCACACACTACCCCATCCAACTCATGTTTTGTTGCTGTTGTTATCTTTTTGTAGAGATAGGGTCTTGCTCCTGCCCTCAAGGGATTCTCCTAAAGTGCTCAGATTCTAGGCATCAGCCACTGTGCTCAGCCAAACCACAATTTTAAAAAATCTTTAGAAGTTGTTCTAGGAAAAACCATTTAAATTTAAATCATTACTTGCCAGAATGAAGACTTTTTTCTCATGGTAACATTTTTTAAAAACATTTTAACATCTGTAAGACATACTCATTTGGTCAACAACTATTAATCACTGCTCTGAGCTCTAGGAATAAATTAGTGAAAAAGAGAGAAAGATGTCCCTAGTCTCATGGAATTATGGAGGCAAAAAAGTGTAGGAAAGATGGATAATGGGGAATGTCTAGAGAAGGTTGCAGCTTTTGTGCTTTCCTGAGGCCTTCCTGAGATGCTGACGTTTAAGCAGAGTTGATGGAAATAAGGAAGAAAGTCACACATGACAGGGTGACATCCTAAAGTGCGAATGTCAAGGAGGCCAGTGCCCTCAGTCTGCTTTAGCTGCAGTGGTACAGCCATCAGGGTTCTGGCACATTTTATGTCAACTTCGAAAAAAGAGATCAGTCAGGGTGAGCAGTAAAGCTTTTGTCCTGAACAGCTGGATGAGTGAATTACTGTCAACCGAAATGAAGAACTCTGTGGATAAAGCAGTTTGGGGGATGGAGACAGAAACAGAAGTTTTGGACATGTGAAGATGTCTTTTTGACCTGCTAGTGATGTTTTTTAGTAGGTAGTTGGTTAGATGAATCTGGAGTTCAGTGGAAAGCATATACAGGGTTAGATACTTGAAAGGCATCCATGATGGTAGAAACCAGAGTGAAATGAGAGCATCTGGTGACTGAGAATAAAGAAGAGATGTCTCTGGACTGAGCTTTCTAATCACAGCAACCAGTGACATAAGAAAGAAAACTATTCATGAGAAGTGCTAGAAGCCAAGCAAAGAAATTTTTAAAGAGAAAAGAGTATGATTAATTTGTTTAATTTTATTGATAGGTCAAGGAAGGTAAGAACTGAGAAAAAGAACATCATTAAATTTAGTAATGCAGAAGACATATAACTTTGATACGAACACTTTTGGTGGAGTTTGTAAGGGCTTGGTCCAAGTTGATTTTATTAAGAACGAGAAGAGAGAACAGTGTTGACAAGTCTTTCAAGGAGTTTTTTTTTGTTTTTTTTTTTTTTTGAGATAGAGTCTTTGTGGCTGTTGGTAGAGTATGTGGTGTCATAGCTCAGAGCAACCTCAAATTCTTGGGCTGAAGCAATCCTTTTTCATTTTTAGTAGAGATGGGATCTTACTCTTGCTCAGGTTGGTCTTGAACTCCTGAGCTCAGGCTATCCACCTGCCCCAGCCTCCCAGAGTGCTAGTATTATAGGTGTGAGCTACTGCTCCTGGCTTTTCAAGGAGTATTGTTGCAAAGAGGAGCAGGAAAGTGGGCAAAAGTTAGAGGGGAAAGAGGAGATTGCTCTTTTCTCACGTAAATGAGTGGTGAGGATGGATGCAGGTACTGGAACTTCAAGGAGAAAGGCAAATGTGGGAAAATCGGAAAATAGGCCTTACTTTCACTAATTACTAAAGTTTCGTTGAGTGAACACTCCATCTCTTTCACTATTTTTATGCTCCAAGTGTATTTAATTATATACCGTTGCTTTCCAGCTTTAACACCATATTCCTATACCTGAATTACTTTCTCCTTATTTCTTCTGGTACATGTTGAACTCCATCTTTCAAGCCTAGCTTATGATGTGCTCTCTCCCTCCAAAAAGTGTTGAGCTTCATGTATTCCCCTTCTGTGTACCCGTTATCTTTACTGACGACTTATACCACTTTCTACTCATTATTTTTGGTGATCTTTATTACTCAGTTATAACTTCTTTAGTGAGGCAATTTGGAGGAAGACTCCCTGGGAATAGAATCTATCTTCTATGACTCCCTGACTCTGTCATCTTAGACAAATTACTTATTCTTTGTGTGCCTCAGTGTTCTGTCTGTGAAATGGGGATAATAATATTACCACTTTAAAGGTTAACTGGGAGGATCAAATTCCTTAGAACAGTGTTTGGCATATAACAAATATTCAACAGAAGATTGCTGTAGCTGCTGTCATTAGTATTATTGATGCTGCTGTTAGTGTGGGAGTATATAGGATTGATTCATTTTTCATAGTTTTGGTACAGTGCTTCTTATCCAGAAAACAGAATAAAAGAAAAATTCACTGAATAACAATAAGATGAAATATAATAATTGTGAAGTTATTCTGTATAGGCTTTTTAAAAGTTTAGAATATTAAGGGGGGTCCAAATGTTTTTGTTACATGGATACCTTTTATAGTGCTTAAGTCAGGGCTGTTATTGTGTGTGCAGACTTTTATTGGGCTCAGTATTGGTAAGTTGACTTGTGACATTTCTCAAATGATAGGAGTCACCTATGTAAATCCGAAAGTCATGGTAATAGTATTTTACCTTGTTTTTTTAATCTTGTTTTTGCTCATTTTAATTCTATGGATTAGGAAATGTAGTTTAATAAATTGCTATCCCTATTCTTGAGCCTTTGGTATTTGTTTATTTTGCAAATTTGTTTTCCATTTTAAGTTCAAGAATATAGAGTTCACCCTGTTACAGGACTTATAAGGCATTTGTTTTGTCCCTGCTATTTTCATTGAGTTAACAGAGGGATTTTGGATTCACTTCTGCAGTTCTCCAGAGTTCCTGGACGTGTCTCCTTTCCCATTAACTCATTCATCCTCAGAAGAGGAGTCATCTTTTGAGTCACAGTTTTTGGCATGTGAATTCCAGATTCTGCTTTTTTCCTTTTTCCTTTCTTTTTTTTTTTTTTTGAGACAGAGCCTCAAGCTATTGCCCTCAGTAGAGTGCTGTGACATCATAGCTCACAGCAACCTCCAACTCTTGGGCTTAAGCGATTCTCTTGTCTCAGTCTCCTGAGTAGCAGGGAGTACAGGCGCCTGCCACAACACCTGGCTATTTTTTGGTTGTAGTTATCATTGTTTGGCAGGCCCAGACCGGATTCGAACCCGACAGCTCTGGTGTATGTGGCTGGTGCTTTAGCCGCTTGAGCTACAGGTAACACCCAAGACTCTGCTTTTTCCAAATGGAAGTAGCTGGTGAAACTCTGAGCCCTTAAACCTCTGATTTCTTGAACTTGGACCCTTTATGTTTCAGTAAAGTGCTTTTCAGAAACTGGTAGTATCACTTTTCTTTTTAGCATCTGTGTGAGGCATTCTTTTTACCATTCAGAGATTCTGTTTATAGCCTTCATTTGATGGTTTATTGTAATTTTTTACTTTTGTTGATCAGTAGTTTTCTTGATACAGACCACATCATAGTTGTAAATACAAAGCAACTACACATTTCAGTCTTACATAGTTTCACCTACTTAAGAAAATCAGTAATAATGTGATGTTTCTTGACTTCTCTTTCCACATGACTGTTTACTTGTGGATTGCAGTTTGCATGAGTATGTTTTAATTTTTGCCAAGAAAAATCAATCATGTGCACTGTAGCTCTGCTTTAAATTTTATGCCTCATATGACACAGAGTATATAAATAGTGCACACATGTTAAATGGAGAAAAATTGTCTTTTAGGATATCTTAGTACCTGGGCTTTTACTGTTTTAGTGTACTTTTTACTGTTTCAGTTCAGATGAAGGTTTTTTTCTAATTTGTTTTCAAATCTAAAGTTTTCCTGGTAAATTTGTTTTTCTCTAAGTTTTAATTATACTTTTAAAAATATAAGGTTTTGCCATTTACTACTTTCTCAGAGAGAGCAGATGAGTTTGTTAGAGAAAGTGGATAAAAAAGAATGACCTCATAATACTGTCTCAAAAACGAGATGCTCTCATTTACAAATTATTAATGTAAGAAACTGTCCATTAAGAGAGATCATATAGGGCGGATCCTGTGGCTCAGTGATAGGGCGCCGGCCCCATATACCAAGGATGGTGGGTTCAAACCCAGCCCCGGCCAAACTGCAATAAAAAAAAAAAAAAAAATAGCTGGGTGTTGTGGCAGGCACCTGTGGTCCCAGCTACTCCGGAGGCTGAAGCAGGAGAATCGCCTAAACCCAAGAGCTGGAGGTTGCTGTGAGCTGTGACACAACAGCACTCTACCAAGGGTGACAAAGTGAAACTCTGTCTCTTAAAAAAAAACAAAACAAAACAGAGAGAGAGAGAGATCATATAGTGGTTGCTTTTTAATACATTTTATTTTTAGGGCAGTTTTATGTTCTCAGCAAAATAGAAAGGAAGGCGTATAGATAGCATAACTTTTGAGAAAAATACCTGTGGGGTATCTTTAAAACCTCCAGATATGTTTCCTCTGAATTATACTTTAAGGTTTAGTTCTATAAAAACTAGTTTAAATTATTTTAAACCTAATTAAACTATGTTCAGTTTATTTTATTATTTCATTTTGGATAGGCCACATTTTTTCTCCTTATGTTTGCCTTTAAATAAATGCCAGATAAGGTGATTAGCCCTTGAAGCTAACCAAAATTCTTTTGTTTTGCTTTTTACTTCTTATGACATATTTTTACTTTTCTCTGTATTTTTTACATGCAATCATAATCTCCGAGTTTCAAAGTACTTTTATTTTCAAATGATTAATAAGAAACACCTCTAGAGGGCAATGTTTTCTCAACGTTTCTGTAATTGTAATAAAGGCAACCCTGGCATGAACCAGGAGTACTATGGAAGTTAATATCTTATCAGATCTTATAGTAATCTCTTTTCTTTTTTATAACATTTTCTATAATTTGTTCCTTAAGGTCTTTTTAAAGAATTGGACTTTGGAAATATATTACCATCAATTAACATCCTTTTTGAGTATTGCATCCAAATATATACTTCCTATGAATGAATTCTAATAGTTGAATCGTCAAATTTTTTAGTCATATCATTTGAATATTTCAGATAAGTATGCTTAAAAAAAATTTCTCTGATTCTCTTTGTATTTCTTTTAAAGAACTTGTTATCCATGTACTTTTTGATACAAGAGTAATTAAATTCCACTATTGAGGCATTACAAGAGCTAATAGTTAATCTCTTCTCTACTTTGTTAACATCAGTTGGACATTTGTTGTTGTTTACCTTTTTAATATAATTTTAATTTTTTACCAAAAAAGTATATGTATTTATTATAAAAATCAGAAATACCATAATTGTATAATAATAAAAGATACTTTGTTGCCCTGTTCTCACCCTCACTCTTCTTTCAACTCTTCAGTTTCTAATTTTTTCTCTTGTTTGTGCCCCTTTTTTGAAATCCTTCTAGATGTGGAATGTACATACTACTTTGAGTCCCTAACTTTATTATTTGTTTTCTCTTTATTTTTTTTTACCTAGAAGTATATCCCCAACTTTATCTTCCAGACTTCCTCTTGCATTATTATTTCTGCAACATATTTTTAATATGCTTTTCTTTTGAATATTTTATTATCAAATCCTATATCCTATTTTATTTTATACATGTAATATTATTTATCTCTTTGAGAGTTATACTTTTTGAAGCTCTTTTTTGTTCCTTATATGATCCTTATTTCTTCTGAGTTCTTTTAAAAATTTTTTTATTTTGATCTTTGTCTTTCAAGTTAGAGTAGTAGTTTTCAAACCTGGCTACAGTATGCTTAAGCTGGATAGATTTGAAAAATACTGACGCCTAGGTCTCATCAGACTGATTAAACCAACTGGCCTCAGTGTCTGGAAATCTAGACATTGACTGATTATTAGCTGAACATTCTTATTTTAATTTTTTATTTTATTAATCCATTTAAATTTTATTATTTTATTTTTATGCATCTAATCAAGTCAGTACTAAGGAACTGACTGGAAGCTTTTTTTTTTTTTTTTTTTACTTTATTGCCTTCGGTAGAGTGCCATGGCATCACACAGCTCACAGCATCCTCCAACTCCTGGGCTTAGGCCTCAGCCTCCCAAGTAGCTGGGACTACAGGTGCCTGCCACAGTTCCCAGCTATTTTTTTGTTGCAGTTTGGCCAGAGCTGGGTTTGAACCCACCACCCTTGGTATATGGGGCCAGCACCCTACCCACTGAGCCACAGGTGCTGCCCTGACTGGAAACTTTTTGAAAGGGGGCATATCAGCTTATAGGTTCTGATGGGCCATTAGGTAGGAACGGCCATTTCTTTAGGGAATGTCCAACAGTCAGACTTCCTGGGTCTTTTCACTTGTACTTGTCAGTTTCCCTATAGTGGGATTCTTCCATTCACTCTCTCAGTAGGGGTTGAGTTAATGAAGAATTTAAGGCAAGAAACTTAGAAGTTAATTTTTAGGTACTTGAAGGCGGTACATTTTTTAGTCTAATGATTAGAATAACAAAAGGAGGATTTGGAGAATCTGTTTGCTTGTTCTGATTGCCTTCCTTTCCCATTGAAGAGAGCAGTTAAGTAAGAAATTCTGGTCTGATTCCATCAAAGTAGAAATATTTCTGTGGAAATCTGGGGATGAAATTTTTAGTTGCTGAAGTGAATAAATGTCAAAACTACCTTACCTTTCTAGATAAAGAAGTATGAATTGGGTAGAATAATTAATTTTGAAAAAGGACTGAATATTCACTTCTTTATGTACTTACCAAAAGGAATACCTAAAATATTTTTTCAAAATTTGGCTTTGAGAAAAATTGGAAAGGGAGGAAAGAGTAGGTTTCTTAGGATGTGGAATAACCAGTGTCTGAATGATTGACCCACACAGACAGATGTAGAAATTATCAGACTTAAGATAAGCAGACATGAATAGTGGCAAGGTTAAAATATGAGCATGAACTTGAAATCTGCTAGTTGATAGTTGTGGACAACAGGAGAGTGAGGAGCTGGGGGTCAGACTGTGGCAGGGTTATGGGTCCTGAGAAAGAGAAACTAAGCATGGCTCTTACCATAATAGAGCAAATGGCATTTTGAATTTGGAGAAGGATGAGAAAAGGAAAAGGATTCAAGGTTCAATGAAAGAGTTATTAACATTGGACGATGTGTTTTTGCAGGTGAGAATATTGGCAGTCGAATGAGGCACAAGAGGGAAATTACTATTTCAGAATGGATCAAGTAGAATTAAATGGGCATTGCTGGTGGAGTCAGAAGAGATAGGGCATTGCACTTTTGTGTTAAGAACCATCTGTAATAGGGAATGCTTAATTGATATCTGATAATATTTCATTCTATTCCAGTTCTTGGAGTAGATTCCACATCCACATTTGATAATGGATGAAGGAAAACATGACATGGTACTGACAAATAGATGTCGTTTTCTGGCAGTGATCCTGCTGATTAGGAAAAAGTGTTTCTACTTCAGCAGAATATTATAGGGAAAGAAGGGTCCTAATTTGTCAGGTGCCCTATGCCCAATTGTGGTTACAGGATCACTCCTCTGTGATTCTTACAAAGGTTTTCTGTAAAAGGAGTTTTTATGTTCATACGTAAATTCATGGATACGCTTTTGGAAAAGTAAGTTTAGAAGAAAGACAAGGGCTTGAGCTATTTATTTATACACATACGGTGTGCTGAGTTGTTTTTCTTTTTTATAAGCAGTTTTCTTTTCTAATTTTGGGATAATTTAGGCAGCAAAATGGAGTATTGGTTTTCTATATTCTTCTTGAGTAAAATATGTAAGCAAATTTTGATAGAAAGATATTTAAGTGTTTTAAAGCTAGAAATTAAATATATGTGAATATAATAGGTTTTATGTTCCCTGTTGTCAAAATTGCTGATTTGGCCCTTTTGCACTGTACTCCCGTCTTTGTATGGTTGTTAAATCTGTTGCTTTTTCCCATCTGAAGGAAATGCATCTTTGACACTTCTCATGACCTGAGTCATGATGCTGAAATAGAGCCAGAAAATATCCTTAACAGTCATGGGTAAAAAGAAGGAGGGCTTCCGTGGGGGGCAGGAGAGTGTGAGGGGGAGGATGAATAGGGGATTGGTGAGGAGAAGGTTCTTTGATATTTCTGTTTACATCATTTTGGTTTTATGGGAAGTTGCTTACATTTTACATACACTTGTTATTCTAGAGAAAATGCTTTGATTTTAATACCGAATTGTTCCTTAAGTATACAATGTTTACTGTGTTAATATACAACTACAATAAGACAGTTTTGCAAATGTATCATTTTGAGTTCTCCAGGTTTAAGAAAATATACTTTTAATTTTGTAATTAATTCAATATTTCATCTTGTTACAGAGTGTTCATTTTTATATTCAAGCTAATTTCCTATACTTCTTCATCTGTGTTCACCAGTTTACGTGAAAATGTTCTATTTGTTGAATCAGATAGCATTCCCTATTTTTTCCTTAAACAATAATGTACTTCTGTTTGCTCTGTTGATATGATATAAAATTCATTGTCCCTCCCCACCGCAAAAAGGGGAGAGTTGAGTATAGAATATTTTAAAGAAAGAATTAAATGTGAAGTTATGATTTGGGGAGCTTATTTCACCTCAAATTTGATCTAAGGGATGCTAGATTATGAGGTTTTAATTGTGAGGCTTTTTCATTTGGTTAAACCTTCTACCTTCTGAGCACTTAGCTCTGTAAGCTTCACTATTTGAGCTTGATTCAAAATAGTAAATTCTGAATGTGCTTTATTATGATAGATTTAGGAAGAATAGAATCTTAAGGCAAAAGGTTGAAGATCTTTTTCTCTTAATTTATCTGTATGAAGAATTTACTGTGTTCCCTTTAGTATTAAATGTAGTCTCCTTACTGTTTTGTTTGATTTTTTATATTGAAAGAGTATCGGGCAGCACCTGTGGCTCAAGGAGTAGGGTGCCGGCCCCATATACCGGAGGTGGTGGGTTCGAACCCAGCCCTGGCCAAAAACTGCAAAAAAAAAAAAGAGTATCAAACTGTAATCCTAAATTTCAAATTGAATTAACAATTGTTGCCTGTAATCCCAGCACTCTGGGAGGGTGAGGCAGGTGGATCACCTAAGCTCATTAGTTGGAGACCGGCCTGAACAAGAGCGAGACCCTGTCTCTAAAAATAGTGGGGCATTGTGGCAGATACCTGTAGTCCCAGCTACTTGGAGGCTGAGGCAAGGGGATCACTTGAGCCCGAAAGTTTGAGGTTGCTGTGAGCTATGATGCGACGACACTGTGCTGAAGGTGACAAAGTGACACTCTGTCTCAAAAAAAAAAAAAAAATTGTTAAAACTTTTTAATTATTAGGAGCTAGTGCTTTTAATAAATTTCCTTTATTTCATAGCTGGGCATGGTCACCCACACCTGTAGTCCTAGCACTCTGTTAGGCCAAGACAGGTGGATTGCTTGAGCTCATAAGTTTGAGACCAGCCTGAGCAAAAGTGAGACCTCGTCTCTACTAAAAATAGAAAAACTGAGGCAAGAGAGTCACTTGAGCCTGAGTTGGAGGTTGCTATGAGCTATGATGCCACAGCACTCTACCCAGGGTGACAGCTTGAGACGCTGTCTCAAAAAAAAAAAAAATCCCTTATTCCAGAATCTTGGAGTGCTATTAGCATAATAAACTTAAGTAACGAACTTCCCATCTTTAGGGATGGGATTTTGTTTATTCATTTTATAGATTTGAATTAACTGTGTGATTGAGTTTTTATTTGTGTGAAGCTTTTCAGTTTTTTCATGTTTCAGTACAATTCTTCATTGCTACCTCTATTACTTTCCCCTTTGTAGTCTTGTGTTTTGTAAACATTTCTAACTCTTAATCTCATCTCCTTGTGCAGGGGTATTTTTGCCTTCTGCATTTTTGATACTTCTTGTTCTAGGCCAGCTTTGGTACAGTTTTGGAATAGTATAGACTATACTTGCTCTACTTATAATTTTAGCAACAGTGACTTTTAGTTTTTATGTATTAAATTTCTAAGTCTATTGAGTTTATTTTAACTTTAAGAAAAGTACTCAAATTTATATGTTATGGCAAGCAAGGCATTAAGATAATAATGTATAGGTTAGAAAGTATTCAGAATAAAAAAGGAAAACTACCTAACAGATTAATTATACATAGTGTGGTTTTAATTCTAGTGACTTTTAATGAGCACTAGTGCAAAGCCCCATGTAGACTACTTTGTATGTAGTGGGGAGAAATAATGCCAATGTCACCAATATTCATAATCCTTATTTTGTAAAAATCAATTGGATTCTAGATTTCAAATTGGTTTTGTAAGAGTTTTTTTTTTTCTTTAATCTTCCTTCTTTCCCACCCTTTCCCAAAGTACCTGTAGTAATGTCTATGGTGACTTGAACTTTTTACTCAAACAAAAGCAACAAGTGTTTTAGTTTGAAATGCATAAAAATTGCAGTATTTTGACTTCACTATCTGTTTCCTCCAAAAAAAGTTATAGGCAAAACCAAATCAATGTGCAGTCAGAATTATCCTTGAACATTTCCCGTCTTTAATTCTGTTTTAAACTGTTTGCTGGGTTAAGAGTTTTCTAAATATATGTGTGTATAAAACTCGTTTTCATTTAGTTGTGTGTTCTCCTCTCCTTGGCTCCTGTGAACAAGCATTGCTTCCGCCCAGTTTAGTATGTGGGTCAGAAGGCACTGTTTCTCACCAGGGCGCTGCTGTTTCCTTTTCCTACTTGAGTAGATTACAGATTATACTAGAACATGCCTGAGAAAAGGTCAGAAAGAAGGGTGAAAGTCCTGGAACTGCAGCTGGGAAGCTTAACATTCTCATCTAGGAAAGGGGAGAGAAGGGGGGAGGAGAAACAGGGGAGGACGGGGGATGGGAGAGAGGAGGGGAGGAGGGAAGGAGAGAGAGAGACTCATCCCGACCAAAAGCAACCCACCTGCAAGAAATTCCCATTTGCATAGGATACTCTTTATTAAATAATACTAGTGAGTTTGATTGAAAAGCTTGAATGTTAAATTAGATGGCAAGTGAGACCTAAGCAGTGTTTTTTAACTTTTCAGAGCCCAGATTTCCAGCGACCATTTCAAAACAAGCTACAATTGTACTCTTTGACAGAGTCAAGAAATTGGGGCTTTTCAAATACAGAATTAACTTAAACTACTTTAGATTTTTGTTTTGTTTTGTTTTTTGAGACAGGGTCTCTCGCTTTTGCCAGAGCTAGAGTGCAGAGACATCATCATAGCTCACTGCAACCTCCATCTCCCGGGCTCCCTCAATCCTCTTGACTTGCCCGCCTGAGTAGCTGATGCTACAGGAGGGAGCCACTGTGCTGACCTCCTTTTGATTTGTATGTCTGTTGGTTTCATAGCAGAATATTAAAAACAGGCCAAAACTTTGCTCCTCTGTGGAAAGGAGAAATGTACAAATAAACTCCTCATCATGTTTTTACTTTGCAAAGACGTGATGTAGGGAACAGAACATCTATATAACATCTTAAAGGAAGGAAAATGTTGGGAAAAGGACAAAGGTAATGGAAATATTTGGGAATAAGACTGTTTCTGTAGAATTGTCTTCTGAGGAGTGCCAGTGAGTCATATTGACATTTGGCCTCTGTGTGCCTCATTAATCTAATTTGAAAATGTGTGAGTTCAGAATAGATCAAGAGCTAGCAGGCTTGGGAGGTCTGACAATTAAGTTTGCAAACTTGTCCTAAAAAAAGTGCTACACACCTTATTGCTGAACATAACTATGATCACCTTTGACGTACTCTCCTTGGGGAGCCATGCACCTCAAGCCAATACCTAGTCCACCCTTCAAAGAAATCTTGGTAATCTTTTTCTGGAATGTCTCAGAACTATCATAATCAGAAGGTCTGACAATTATGTTTGTGAACTTGCCACAGTGTCCTTAACACTGTCAGTACTATATAAAAAACTTAGTGAGTTTTTATAGCCTTGACATGTATCAGTGTCTCACAGCTGTGTTCATGTCCATGTGCAGCTGTGTCCTGCTGAGTGGTGTTCATTATTGTTTGTGTTTTATGTGCCGTATGATAGCTCTAATAGCCATTCCAGAAAAAGAGTTCCAAAATTTCTTTGAATGGTGGACCAGGCACTGGCTTGGGTTCATAACTTCCCAAGGGTTATACTTCAAATGTGACCATAATGATATTCAGTCATGAGGTGTGTAGTACATTATCTAGGATGAGTTCATGAACTTAATTGCTAGACCTTGTATGTTGTAGAATAGTAGATCTTGTGGATAAGTGTGTGGAGAGGTGACAGGAGCAGAATTTGATACCATAGTAGGAGTCTAGTGTACTGAATTATAGTTGGTTTCTCTCTCATACTGGTTTCTACTGTAAACTTTAAAGTGGAGCACCTAAAGCGAATGAGGTCTGTGTCCAGGATGGGAATGAAAACGGGAACTGATGTGCAGGCCTCCTCCTCCTGTGACACGGCCTTGTGAGTGTCCTTTTTCACTTTTTGGAGATGTATCTCTGCCATTTCTATACCTATTTATGCCATTTCTCTGATTTGCAGAAGGACAGTGCTACTTTATCCCCCATAGGCTCTATTTTGTCTACTTAATTCCCTTGTAGTTCTTAGATTTTCACACCTTCAGTTTCTGAAGAATCTCCCCTGTCCCCCATTAATAGCTTCCGATGCTTCTACAAACCTGTAACAAAAGTTTTCCCGATCTCACTAATATGGTGCTTTCTCATTTACAACTATTAACCTTTGATTGCTTAATGCTTAACCGATTTTTATTCCCCTTGGTTCACAATATGATAAAATAGAAAAAAATATTAAGAGTTGGCAGGAGGCATGTGAAATTATTCTTATTTTTCCTCTTGTTTACATTTAAGAAATACAGTCATCTATATGTACAAAAAGGTACACCAATATTAACTTTAATATTTAACATAATTGGAGATGTACAGCAATTTTAGGATCTTGCTGGCTTCAGAAGTTTCTTGCTGGTTGGCCGTTTGCCACATTCACGTGTTCTCACATCACTGCATTCAGAAGCTAAGAATACCAGCCTGGCAGCTTCTGCACAAAGGGTAAAGATAAAACAGAAAGGAGGCTAGCTTTGCAGCCACATTACCTGGGAGTTGTTGCTGATGTCTTTTCCACAAATGTCCAAGTTTGTCAAAGCCCAGTAAATCTTGCAAAGTTTATTTTCCTTGTAGCATCTGTGTTTTATAATGGGCCTTTTAATTTGTTTTTACTTTGTCTGCAGGGATTTCTTTTGTCCGGAGTTTTCAGACTCTTGTCTCTTTTTTTTTTTTTTTGCCCATGGAAGTGAGTTGGTTAATGATGACTCATTTGGGAATACGCTTCTCTGCAAGCTGACCTGACAAGCTGTTCCTCCAGTGCAGCAACAAAGCCCATTGTTATTTTCCCTGTTCACTTTTATCCTTATCGCAATCCATTTTTCCCCTGTCTCTTTATAGGATAAAATGTCTGAGGAAACATAATTTAGGACAAAGCCTAAGTAAGGTGGCAGTTGAAATTAGCAAACTTTTAGTAAACAGATTGGTCATATCACGTCATTTTCATGTATGTGGACAGTGGCACTATGTGCTAATACCGAACTGGAGAGTTTGTGTCTCTTGAGAGTTTGTGTCTCCCGAAGTAAAAAGTACCTGTAGTTATTCTTTATCTAAAAGGTAGCAGGGAAAATCAAAGAGCACATGAAGTTGTTTTTACAATTCCTTTTTTAAAAATTGCAAACTTGTTTAAGGGAAACACAGAAAAGTCTGTGGTTGAACCCTAAAGTGAACTGTTCTGGTTTATTGCTTTGTATTGTAACATTAAAAACAATAATAACAGTAAACAAACAATTGAAAACAGAAGAAAACTGAGTATCATTGCTTTAAACATCAAGGGATGTTTTTTAAATTCTGATTTTTAAATGATTTTTGTATTCCCAAATTGAATTCCTGTGTTAACTTATTGAGAAACCATTTTAATGGGACTTAAGATTTTTTTCCCCAAGTGAACTCCTTCTATCGAGGGGACTGGTAAACCTCTAAAGGATCAAAGCTCTAGTGGATTTGGATAAAGACCCAAAAGCCTGAAGGCTTATGCAAGTTTATCTATATAGAGTAAGCCCAAAAAACTGGGATGAGAGTTTTAGAAGAGCTTATTTTCTCATGAGATTTTTGGGACTTCCTCCGTCTGGTTGTGCCAGAAATACTGTGAGAATATCCATTCTCATGGCATTTGTCACTTACAGGTCTTGTCCCAGCTGGAATTTGAAAGTATAATGGTGTGTGAAATATTTTATGTATCTTAAGGCTTCATAAAGTCCACTACTGAAATTGCAGTTGAAAAACCTCTGCTCTTTTCATTGCATTCATACAATAAAGAAACACAGAAAAGTATAGTAAAGAGTGGTTAATGAAAGTGACACCAAATACCCAGGCATTGTGGTGCGTGCCTATAGTCCCAGCTACTCGGAGGCTGAGGCAAGAGAATCACCTAAGCCCAAGAGCTGGAGGTTGCTGTGAGCTGTGACACTACGGCACTCTACCAAGGGTGACAAAGTGAGACTCTGTCTCTAAAAAAAAAAAAAAAAAAAAAGAGTGGGACAAAGAAAAAGAGTACTGAGGGTACTTAAACCTGTATGTGGTGTTTTAACTTTTTTTTTTTTTTTTTTTTTGAGACAGCGTCTTTGTCACCCTCAGTAGAGTGCTGTGGTGTCAAAGCTCATAGCAACTTCAAACTCTTGGCTCAAGCAATCCTCTTGTCTCAGCCTCCCAAGTAGTTGGGACTACAGGTGCCCGCTGCAACATCCAGCTAGTTTTAGAAACATGGTCTCGCTCCTGGTCAGGCTGATCTTGGCCCCCTTTTTTATTTTTTGTTAATATAGTATTTATTCCTGCATCATTATATTAGGAACTGTTTGAAAGACCCTTGGACCTACTCATCCAGGACCTAGAGCTGATGCCAACAAGCCTCCAAAAGTGTCATGTGAAAGAATAAATCCTGAACAAAACCTTATTAATGTCTGCTTTTCAGTTCCAATCCTGAAGTCTTTTGTTCTGTATCCATTCCCTTGGTACATCTTGTCATCAGGTCCTTTGTTTATTCCTTACAATCTTACTCTTCCACCTTGCTACTAAAACCACCCATTGAAGACTCCCAAAGTTAACAGCTTTTTTTTTTTATTTGCCTTCCTGAACCTTGGCCTTATTGACCATTTCATTCATATGTATTAATTCTTTACAGCTATGTTTATAAAATTCTAGCCATATCCAATAATATATAATATGTCTACTTCCCTATGAATGTAAACATGAGTATGAAATCTACACGACTTACTTTACTCTGTCAGATGTGCTGGGTTTCAATGGAGATTGCATCAGAAGCACAGTGGCAGGCTGAGAACTATAGATTTGCAATTTAAGTTAAGACCAGTTGAACCATACATTTGGAACCTCTCAGTGAATCATTTTATTTTCCTAGACCACTCCCATTATTTAAAAAGTTTAGTGACTGACTTCAATATCTGTACTGTCCCCTTTGCTGAACTACTTACGTTCTTATTCCTCTGCCTCAGTTAAAAGATTTCTTTAAAACTGACATAACTTATCCTCCTACTGCTTGCCATCATCCATCATCAAGGACAGAGATGCCTCACGACAGCTCACACGACGGCATCTCTTTATACCTCCCTCCTTCGTCCTTCTCTCCTTCTCTCGCTCGTTTTCTGCAACTCTCAAAGCCTATGTCATGTTCCATCTCCTCCATGAGCCCCTTTCCAAGTAATGTTGCTCCCACATCTGCTTGTTTTTTGTTCTAGACAATTAGCATCTAATTAATCCTGTTTCATGTATGTTAGACTGTAAGATCATGTTTGTTATCTTAGTCTATGGCACTTAAATGTTTCTTTACTAATTGTGAAATTTTCATGGTGTACACAATTTTTGAATTTCACTAGCTTGTGACATACTTAATGTAGCAGTCTGATTTTACATTCACATTAATATTAGCATAGTTGTCTAATGGTGAATGCTACAACTATTTGCATCTATATTGGCCTTAGGAGCGTGATAAGTTATTTGAATGACTGCTGAACTATGAAACAGCTGTTCTGTTCTTCCTCCTCAAATATAATATTGTAATGGGATTTCCCTTTTCATATTTTCTATTACTACAAGATTCTATGTTGTATGAGTGTAATATTGTTTAATTTATTAAACACTTCAAAATATCTTGTGTTTATTGTAAATTCTGTCTCTTATCATGCTGGGATAGGTGTATATTGCTTCTATTATGTTAACTTTAATGTGTATTCTGAATTGGAAATTGAGAGAATAGAATGATAAAGATTTATTTTGTTTCCATGAATGTCTTATCTCTTTCCCCTTTCTTTGCAAAGGAAACACTTGTCAAAGTTTAACTTGGTAATCCCATAGAGTAATGTAAAAAGATAGATTTGTACCCAAGGAAGAAGTAGCCTTTGGTTAAGCAATTATCCTAATTCCGAAAGCACTGTCATCTTGTTAGGATTTTTTAAAAAAGGAACTTTGACTTTTCACTGTCACTGAAGTTACCATTATACGCTGTTTGCTGGTTGTGAGTTCTCTCTTTATCCTGAATCCATGCACGAGACATTTTAGAGGGATTCTTTTGCTTTCCATTTCAAGTTGTTACCTTAACGGAGATTAGTTAAAATAAAAATTCATGTGTGTGTGTAAGTTCCTCTACAAATCTCTGAAGTAGTAAGACTTACGGGAAAACTGCAATAATCAAGAAAACATGATATTGATGAGATGAAAGACACATAGACCAGTGGAATACATATTTCATTTCAGAAGTAGACCCATACATATATGGTCAGTTGATTTTTGACAAAGGCGGAAATGCAATTAACAGAGAAAGGATAATCTTTTTAACAAATGGTGATGGAACAATTAGGCATTTATATTTAAATCAATGAACACGTGAACCCCAATCCTTAATACAAATGCCTTTGTCCTGTGATTTAACATTGTACTTAAAGTTCTAGCCAGAGCACTTAGACAAAAAGAAAGAAAGAAGAAATAAAATAAATAGAAGTCATCAGGTTGGAAAGCAAGAAGTAAAAAAGTCCCTTTTTTGAAAGTGACATTATTATGTATTCAGAAAATCCTAAGGAGCCCACAAGAAATTATTAGAGCTAAGAAGTCAGCAAAGTTGTAGATAAAACATTAATGTACAAAAATTATCTGCATTTCTATATACTAGCAATGAATAATCTGAAAAGATAAATTAAGATAATTACATTTACAAATAAAATAAATAAAATCATCAGTAATAAATTAATCGAACAAGTGTAAAACTTGTACCCTGAAAACTACAAAACAATGCTGAAAGAAACTAACAGATATCTAAATAAATGGAAAGACATCCCAATTTCTTGGATTGTAAGAGTTAGTATTGTTAAGGTGGCTGTGCTCCCTAAATTAACTTCCAAATTCAACATAATCCCTATCAAAAGCCTGGCTGGGCCGGGCATGATGGCTCACACCTTTAATCCTAGCATTCTGGGAGGCTGAGGCTGTGGATTGCTTGAGCTCACAAGTTCAAGACCATCCTGAGCAAAAGTGAGACCCCATCTCTACTAAAAATAGAAAAACTAAGGCAAGAGGTTCACTTGAGCCCAAGAGTTGGAGGTTGCTGTGATCTATGACACCACAGCACTCAACCCAGGGCAACAGCTGGAGACTCTGTCTCCAAAAAACAGAAAACCCAGCTGGATTTTTTTCCCCAGAAGTTGACAAGGTATAAGTAAAAGCAGCAAGTTTCGTTGGAGGTAATGACCTAAAAGGGCAAGAAAGCACACTGACTATTTGTAGAAAGATAAAGAATAGACCGGATGTGGTGGCTCATGCCTATAATCCTAGCACTCTGGGAAGTTGAGGCAGGTGGATTGCTTGAGCTCGGGAGTTCGAGACCGGCCTGACCAAGCACAAGACCCCCATCTCTACTAAAATTAGAAAAACTAGCCAGCCTTGGTGGTGAGCTCCTGCAGTCCCAGTTCCTCGGGCAGCTGAGGCAGGAGGATCCCTTGAGCCTAGGAGTTTGAGGTTGCTGTGAGCTACACCACCACAACACTCTACCACGGTGACAGAGTGAGGCTCTGTCTCCAAAAAAGAAAAAGAAGAAAAAAGATAAAGAATTCACCCCTCCATTCCCAAAGACTGAAATCTGTTTATAATCCAGTCACACTTGGTATTACCAGAATACTTTGGTTTCTTCCCATCCTCATAACTATAATTCTCTTGGTATCACTTCTATGCTTGGTGCCTTTCTGAAGTGATTACTGGAGTCAGTGAACCCTATCAGAGACAGGAGGCTTTCCTCAGTGATAACTTTTCTTGATTTTTCTCTTTGTAGGGAAACTGAACAGCCAAGACTCCTACAACAATTTTACCAACAACAACCCTGGCAACCCTCGCCTTTCTCCTCTCCCCAGCTTGATGGTGGTGACACCTCTTGCACAAATCAAGCAGCCAATGACATTGGGGACCATCACCAAACGAACAGGGTAAGGCCTCAGGCTTACTCCTTTTTTAACAGCTGTTTTAGAGCGTTGAATGAACAGAAACAAAACATACTTTTTCTGTGTGTGGTTTTGATTATGTTCTTCATTTCCAGCCCATATGAGACTTAATGGCATCAGATGAAATACAGAGTATAGAGCTTGCACAAATATACCCCTACACAACCATGTACACACACATTCATAGAAAAAACAAAGCAGTGACAAGTTGTGAAACTAGTATTAGCTAATAAAAACCAGATCCATCTACCCAGTCTTAAACTCACTGCCTTGTGGCTTTGCCTGAAAGTACAGTTTCAATTTCTTTGCTCTTGTGAACATGATGAGAATTTAAAATGACTCCTAAATTTTGACAGACACAAATACTAAGGAGTGAACTTTAGATGACAGCTGTATTTCTGATACTTAAAAACATCATCTAAATTTAGGTATAATTTATACATAATAATCTGTCATTAATATCAGGATGATGTGATATTATCGGTGGTTGAAGATTTGGGCCTTATTCAAGATTGGTCATAAACATTCTTAAAGACTTTTGATGACCCAATTATTTGTGCTTATACTGGCTATTTAAACTTTTTTTTCTACCTTTTAGGAATATAAAATGATCACTTCATTGGGCTACTGAAAATAAAATGCTATGTGTATGATATCTTTAGGTATTCACTTGTGTAATAACACCAAAAATCCATTTTGTGCCAGAAAATATGTATGTCTATAGGCAAATTATTTGTTTTCCTTAGTGAGCAACCCTGATGTTTAAGCTAATTTGAAATGGAACAACTGTCTTAAAATTCTATATTAAAGTAGTCAAAAGAAAACCCTATCTTGACCTCAAATAATCTTTGGGGTCTTTCCAACAAAAGGAATAGGTTAAATTGTTTGGCTACAATGTTAAAATATTTTAACATCGTTGTGCTCAGTGTTACTGTGTTTACAGAAGTCACTTTTGTGAGAAAAAGGACTCAGTGTTCTTGGGCAGGAGGCCTTTATGTTCTAGGTTATCACCCTAACATAGACGTTGGCTCTCTATCTGCACAGAGTAGTGTTGGGTATAAAGGGATCCTATTGCTAAATGCAGAAATAAAACTGAGTTTGTGGCATGTCAAGGGTAAAAAAGGAAGAATATAGCAGACCTACAGGGTGGCCATAAAGTTTGTGTATAATTTAAATAGAACTATTTAATTGCAACTATTTAAAATAGTTACTATTTATTTGCACATGAACTTTATGGCCACCCTGTATATCCCAAGTCAGATATTGTAAGGTAGTGATCATTTGGCCTGTATTATTTTTTAATTGCTTTCAGTTTTTTAACTCTTTTTGTTCAGGAGAACTATAATTTTAAACTGGATTTCAATTTTCTCTTTCTCCGTTAGTTTCTTTATTTTAAAATAAGTTAAAAATAGTGGCTCTGAATACTGAGGGGGTTATGTCCTTATATTTATGTAATAATTATCTTATTAAACATATTACATTCCTGACATGTAGACTCAAATAAAAATGTGACTAAATCTTGAACCATAATTTGAATGTTTTTTTCACTTGCTGAGGTCAGTCTGTACATAACGGTATCTTTTTAATTCACCTCAGCATTGTACAGTCCTACAAAGTTCTTTCAAATTTTTGTCTGTCTTTTCTGAAATTAAGTAAAACCATCCTCAGAATCGTTCCTCTGTAATTTAATTTTATATTCAGAGTGAGGGGAGTATAAGAAGAAAGTTCAAAAGGTTCCTGGAGACATGAAAGCATATTCTCGTGCTTTGTTTCAGGCATTTGTTTGTTCGTTTGTTTTTTAAACTTAAGAGTGATGATGTTTTATAATGGAAAGATTAGCTCTATTTTTCTATTATACATCTCCAAATATATCTCTGAGATAGTGACTGAACTTTTCTGCATAAAATAGTATGATCTTGGAATTTAATTCATGGTTATTTGTGGGGAGGGGTGGGAAGTGAGTCTACTTTCGTATATAGTATTTGAAATTTTCCATAAGTAGAAAAGATCTCTCTCTCTTGCTACCCTCTTTTTCTCTCCACTAGGACAAATAGAAAATATTAATTATCAGGCTCCTGTGCTCCCATACTTTTGTGAACTTAGATAAATTCTTTATGATTTCTTTTCTTTTCTAAAAATTTTCTCACAATTCTCAGATTTTTGGAGCATGTATACTGTTGTATTATAGACAGAATAATTATTAATTAAATGTTAGGAATGTGAGTCATTTTGTGTGCTTTGAAACTAATGTTAGTGTAAGATAACTCATAGTGTATCATTGCCTAGTCTTTGTATCTCAATTTTCAAACCATTTTATTTCTGCCACATTTTAGAATGCTTTTTAGCATGCTGTGGGTTGAAATTTTTAGGGAGAATAATTCATACTTCTCCCACTATTTTAATTTCTTTTTGTGACATAGTTTCAGACTGTAAAAATGTTGCATGATCAGGAAAAAGAATTCCTGTATATACAACTTTCCCAAATGTTAATAGTTCAACTTATTTGCTGTGGTATACTCACAGTCTCTCACTTTGTCTGCATATACAATAATGCATAAGGTCTTTCCTAAATGTTTCAGAATAAGTTGCAGACTTAATATCTCCTTATCCCTACATTATTCAGTGTATAATTGTAAAAGCAAGGACATTATCTTACATGGGCACAATACAAAAACCAAGAGATCTCAATGTATTTTATTAGTTGCTTTTTTATTCCACATAATTGTGGCATGTAATGAATTTTCTACTTGTGGCAGGCAGAGCTTTAATGCACTACAAATTACCCAACCTTCTATTCTTTCTTGCCTCCCCACATATTATTTTTTGTATCCCTTCCTGTTAGTATAAAGGATATACAATGACTGATAAAGACTTTGATGATGATGGTCACTACTTATACTTGGCCATACTTACCCTTAAACTACCCTCTGAAGAGTCTGTTGATTATACTCAGAAACTGCTATTGTCAGTTTGCTTATCATTCTTTTGTTATAGGTTACCCTAATCATTTGCTCATAACATTTTCAGAATATAATTGTGGTTTTATTATCTTAAAATTTAACATTTTAATTAAAATATATGTACACGTATTTCGTCTTATCAAAAGTATTATTTGATTTGTAAGAACAAAATATATTCTCTGAAATTCCATTTTTCTCATATGCTGAGTTTTTTTTTTGTTGTTGTTGTTTATTTTTATTTATTTATTTATTTATTTATTTTTGAGACAGAGCCTCAAGCTATCGCCCTGGGTAGAGTGATGTGGCATTACAGCTCACAGCAACCTCCAACTCCTGGGCTCGAGCGATTCTCTTGCCTCAGCCTCCCAAGTAGCTAGGACTATTGTCGCCCACCACAACACCCGGCTATTTTTTGGTTATGTGTTGTCATTGTTGTTTGACGGGCCCAGGCTGGATTTGAACCTACCAGCTCTGGTGTATGTGGCTGGCGCTTTAGCTGCTATGAGCTACAGGTGCAGAGCCTCATATGCTGAGTTTTAAAACAAATCCCAGATAATAGGACCTCTCATTAGATTTCTTTCTATTATTATTAGATTATCTATTATTAATAGATTATGAAGGCTATCTTTATTTATTTTGTTAATTTTTTTTACTGTGGCCAGTTCTCATGACTCCAGCTAACTAATTTGCATTAATTATTTTCCCTAAATTTTATTGTATTTACTGAGAAATTTGATTGCTATGTTAAGGTCACCCATGTGATGAGCAAATGGGCTTTTCATTTTTCATGTGTCTCTTTATTCTGGAATTTCTCATTTACTAAAACTTTGCTTTTATGAAACTCCTTTCCTAGTGCTTTTAAAATAAAATTAACATGTTTTATGAACAAAGAACAGAGCTGACCCCATTTATAGATATGCAAATTCTAGGACTGTCCGATATACTTGGTAATACAGTCAGTAACATTATATACTTACTTAGGTAAAATCAGGTTTCGTTTGTCCCATGTCCTAGGTATTTTGTATAAAGGCATAAAATCGCCATAAAAGGTTAAATTTTTAGAGCCGAGATTTCTAAGGATTTCCTAGGACCCAATATTTAAATGTCCAAATTGAGACAGAAGCCTCAACTTAAACCTTCAGGGGAGAAAACGTGTGTTTACCATATTTAACATCTGCCCTCGTATTTTTTCAAATACATATCCCTGAAAGCCTGTGCAGTGTCAGGGACCATCTGTCTCACTCCAAGACATACATGAGGCCAGTAGACCTACAAATGGCAAAAGACAGATGTATTTACACCTTCTTGTACAGCACCTTGAAGCAACACTTGGAGGAAATAAGGGCTGTTTTGGCAACAGCTGCTGCTTAATTAACTCTATGATGGTATACATTGGTGAAGGTAAAAGAAGTGCTAGAAATTATTTGGCTTCAACAATCACCCATTCAAACAGAATCCTTTTCTTCCTGTTTAAGACTAGAGGATTAAAAAGGCCAGTGTCCTACACTAATCATGCTTTCATCAAATGTAAATAAGAATAGCTCTCCTCAGCCATGAAAAGTGAAAGTGGGTGCTCAGGGATTGCTCCATGTCTTGGATGTTAGGTTTTTATAATAAGGGCTTTTTAGCAGCATTTCATAAAGTGAGTAATCAAGTTTTTAAAAATGTTTTCTATGTAAGCATTGCTTGAATTAATGAATCAAATGAAAAAATAATGAATCAATGTGAGCGATCAATTTTTTAAAAATACTTTCTATGTAAGAATTTACAAAACAGATTTTCATTAGTGTTCTTAATTTTTTCTGCTTTAACTATGAAATTATTTCTATATACTCATTATTTTGAGGACCATGAGCAAAGAACCGTAAATTTCAGCAAGAAGTCCCAGAAGTTTCATTAATGCAAAAAATACAATTGAGAATGAAGTTATCTCCTTGCTCTTACCTAGGTGACCATTTTTTGGTGAAGTGAATAATGTAGGGATTTGTTCTTTCATAGCTTTCCTTTTTCTTAAATGGAAGCGGCTTTCCATTCTTTTATTTTATTCACATCTTAATCATTCCTTTATGAAGAGTTAGAGGTGGGTATTAGGAACCTTGAGCTCCACTCTGTAGAAGCAGATTAGACAATGCAGTGGAAAAATACTGTCTTGGAAATTCCAAGGCCCTGGCTTCTCATCTAAGTTCTGCCTCCTGTTCACCAGTGCATCTTAGGTTAGTTTCTTAATCTGGCAGAGAAAAATTTATATATATGGATTATAATCTTTTAGCCTTCTTATGCATACATCAATACCAATTCTTTTTCTTTCTTTCTCTCTTTTTTTTATTTCAGATTATGTGAAGGTACAATTAGGTTACAATTTTTGCATTTATTAGGTAGAGTCTCTATTATGGTTGTGTCCCACACCCAAAAGGTGTTCTGTTCTAACTTTGTTTTTCTTTTGTTTTTTTAAGACAGAGTCTTACTCTGTCACCATGGATAGAGTGCTGTGCTATCATAGCTCACAGCAACCTCAAACTCTTGGGCTAAGCCACGTGAGTAGCTGGGGCTATAGGCACTCACCACAACACCTGGCTAGTTTTTCTATTTTTAGTGGAGACAGGGTCTTGCTCTTGCTCAGGCTGGTCTTGAACTCCTGAACTCAAGCAATCCACCTGCGTCAGCCTTCCAGAGTGATGGGATTTCATGTGTGAGCACTACGCATGGCCCCTACCAACTCTTACCTCTCTTCCAAGCCTCATCCTTTGAGCAGGTCTAGGCTATTGCTGGTGAGCAGAAGCCCCGTTTAGAAAACACAGATGATTTTAAATAATACTAAGTGGAAGCATTTAATAGCATTTATTGAACATCTTCAGTTGATACTAATATTTGTAGACCAAATCAGCCATCAGACCATGCTATGTGAGTAAATAACATTGGCATATAGTAGGCCTTATGCTCTGTTCCTTGTTTTAATTACATAGGTCCAGCCATGTCTCATTTATATAGTCTGGCCTGAGTTCTAAACCTTATAGGCAAAGTTTCGAGAATAAAATAGGAAAGGTTTGGAGAAAGACCTACCAGATAAAATAGCATGTGGTAATTCTCCAACTCCCATCTCTGTCTTATGTAAGTAGGAGTTCTTCATAGCTAAGCTGTGGATGTTTGATTCCACGTATAAAATAATGGACAATATATGTTCATTGGCATATATATGAATATGACTATATGTCATATTTACCAAAGTTTGAGTTGAGTTTTGTGCTGAATCAGTGGAATACTTAAACTATGCCACAGTTTTTTGTATTTTTCCATAAATCTGAGAATTTGGGGATGATGGTGTCTATAATATGTCATATTTAAAGTCAGCAATCATAAATTTCTACAGAAGTTTGACATTATTTTTCATATGCTAGTCTCTTTTCTGCCACACATGGCAGAATTTGAACATGTCTGTTTTCATAATGAAAATCTCTTAGATACTGAGTTTATAATTTAAATTTGTGTGTCAGATATAATATCTATATCATCTGTTTTGGATTCGGTTTACCCTACAGATTGATGGTTTGAGTACCACCAGTACTATAGGTCTCTTTGGTTGGGAGAGATTAAAATTAAATTAATTAAAAATTCAAAGTAGAACTTCAAAATTACATTAGGAATAATTGCTCATATGCACGCAAGAAGTGTGAGTCACTTTAACAGGTGTTCCTTTAACAGAGGGCACACAGAATTTAACAGAGGTCACTACAGTCCCTAGAATTTATTTTCAGAAAAAAAATAGTATTTTTTAGTATAATACTAAATATTACTTTAGTATTTTACAGATAATGTTGTACCAATTTTTCTCTACTTTATCTCTTATTCAGTACTTTTAATATTTATATGGGCTCATTCTGATGTTTCTTGTGTGGTAGTACCTGAATTGTCATAGGATATAATCAACCAAAAAATAGGATACATAGAGTATGTTTATCAAATTTGTCTAATAGACTCTTCTTTAACTCTGAAAATGATTAAATACAACATTTTAGCAGTAGAGTCAGATTATAGAGGATTTGAGGATTTCAAATCAAATCTAATTTTACTTTTTTCCTTTCATTAAAAACAATCTTTACATTTACCTTTACTTCATCTAGTAAGACCAAAAATTTTGTGGCATTATATGGCATTCAGCAAAATGGATCAGAATTTAATAATTTATATAGCATTATGATATGATATAACACATAATTTCTTCCTATTTTCTGAGTGTCTCTAGAAGGAACCCTATGAGAACTAATGGCCAGGTCATTACATGGTGGTCTACAAATAAATCTATAGTATTTCTAGATTTTTAGTCTTTTGACCAGTTTTTCTTAAGGTTTTTCAAGCAGAATGTAGCTCAAAATGTGACAAATTGAACATAATTTATACGGCAGGATTCTTAAGCCTACTGAAACTTAATAGTGATTGATAAACACAGTTTTTCAGGCTTGACTATAGTGATTTGAGCTGTATATGTTAATACAGACAGTATTTCACTGAGCATGCATTCTCATTCACATATCTCTCCCCTCTTGTTCACACCCCCAACATACCTCAGTGCAAAACTATAGCTTTGGAAGGGGAGAAGAAGGTCGTAGGTGAAGACAGCTGGATCATAGATTTGTACTTTGTGACTTTATATTTTCATTCTTTTGCAACTTGGAAAAGATGAACCAGGCACATTTCAAAAGAACAGCTGACAAAGTAATTACAAGAGTCGCTACGATTCGTTGGAGTTTGTGGATTTTCTTTCACACATATATGGCAGATTTCTAATTTATAAGATTAGGCAAGAAGTGGATGAGTACGCATTGGACAGATGCCCAGTGTCCATTCTAAACCAGGATCTCACCTTAATCTCTTCAATCCTCTTCTTTCTCCTTGAGCTGTTTTAGTAGTAGATCCTTATTTGAATGAAGCAGGATAACTTTTAACTAATAATGCAAGTGGGTTGTATTGTGAATGGTGAACCTTACTATCTTCAAACTTGACAGTGATGTTATTTATTTAAGTACAAGCCTGTTAACTGCAGGGTCTGGAGTTTTATAATGCATTTTGGGATCATGGGGCAAGGAAGTGGCTGGAGAAATCTTGCTGACAACATGTTACTGCCTAGAAAGGAAAATCTAGGCGATTTTAACATTTCTATATCATTTGTTTGGCTAACCATATGTTTCCTTTTTATATAAAAGGAAACCTAAACCTGGAAAAAGGTATTTATTGGCTCAACACGTGGGGAACATCAGATGGTCTTTTGAATTATAGAAAGGTTTTGAATTTTTGAAGATTTTGTTTCATTTTTGTTTGGTTAGTTTTTGGAGTCAATGGAGTCAGAAAGGACTAAAAACTTCTAAATCCTTTATATCAATTGTATTCTGATATTTGTGTGGAGATGGGCGATTGTCCAGAGTAGGTACAATGTACACGAGTGAGCACTGAAGCCTGGAACTCCAGAGCGCGAGCCCTTCTGTCAGAATCATTGGAACTGGTTGGTTATTTCAGGTGTCTTGTGAGATCGCTATTGTGTGGCAACATAAATGTCTTTGTTTTGGACGTATTTGTAGGCCTATAAAAATGGCTCGAACATTTTGTTTTCTCATCATTATGTTCTCCAGAGATTGGGATCTTCAGGTAGTCTGAGTTTTTTAAGCTATGTGTTTCAAAGTGCAGAGTGAGCTCTAATAACATTTTGTTTTTGAGATAATTAACCAGTCACGAAATCAGATAAGAGAATTGTGATCAACATTTTTTTCTCTAATGAAGTAGACTAGAATAAAATGCAATTTTGCTAGTGGTTCTGCAAAGCAGTTGCATTGGCATTACCGAGGAGCTTGTTGGAAATACGGAATCTCAGATCCCAGTCAGACCGTATTAGGATATGTACTTAACTGTATTGTAATTAAACCCCAACATTAATGTTTACAGAACATTGACATAGAAAATAGTAAAGCTTATTGCAAATAAAAACCACATTCCTCAGATTATTTTTTCATTCTTATTTGTGTATATTCATGTTCATACCAATTTGCACCTTAATATGTATTTCCACTGATCATAGTCAAAAAAGTTCAAAATCCACTATATTAAATGAAATGTGGAGGATGACATCATGTCCTTGGTTGTGTTATTATTATTAACTATGAAAGTGCTGTCCTTGCTTGGCATTGACATTGTCTCTAAAGCCACCCCCCCCCCAATATCTCACTTTTCTTTTTACCTCACTTTCTTCCAGTTGTTATCTTTTATATGTCTCACTTCGCTCTTTGTATTTAATGTGCTTCATGCTTCAAAAGTGTACTTACTGTTATGAAAATATTTTCCTTCAGTTTCAATTTGTGGTCAAATATACACAGTTTACTGGAAAATTTATACAAATCAGCAGGATTTTTTTTAATGTTCCTAGAACCAAATTTTAAGAAAGAAATACCTACCATGTGTTACAATGTGCTTTCTTTCTCCTTTAAGAGACAGAGTGGGGGGTCTCTGTTGCCCAAGCTGAAATGCAGTGACCTGATCATAGCTCACTCTAATCTCAGACTTCAGGCTCCAGGGATCCTCTTAGCTTGCCCTCTGGAGTAGCTAGACTATAGGTGCACACCATGATGGTCAGCTAATTTTTTTTTTTTTTTTGTGGAGATAAGGTGTGGTTTTGAACTCCTGCCCTCAAAGCCATCCTTCCTCTTGGGCCTCCCACAAGTGCTGGGACTATTGGTGTGAGCCACTACTCCTGGCCTCCACCTCCATCTATACATATGGCTTCCAAATGTCAGACGTATACGGTACCATTTTGTTTTAGATATAATTAAACCTCTCAGTCTTCTTTGTGGTGCAAATTACACATAGCATATCTTAAGTGAATTTTAGGAATAACTACGTTTAACATTGAAGTCTCATTTTTTTGTCCCCAGTTGTATTTAAGACAAGCAATTGTTGGTTTAATTTACTGTATACCAATCTTGCCAAAGGCAGGCCAGGCAGTATAAGCTGCAGCTAATCTCTTGTACTGCTGTTAAGAGACATGCCGATTTCCTGGAATATGACCAAAAATAAAGACAAATCATATATGCTGCTTATATTTGTTGTTTATTCCTTTGACCAAGAATACACTGCTAGAAGTAAATAGCTTGAAAAATATGTGCCTTCTTTCTGTGGCTCTGAGATTGCAACCAGTGAACAGCAAACAATGTTATATCAAATTTTTTATTCAGCCATCTTTAGCTAATTTCAAACATTTTGTGTCACATAACCACATGTTAGTTGCTATTGATCTCATTCTTCTCCATTTGATTATTTCTTTTAACTTGTGCTTTTTTTTTAAAGGGTCTCAGCAGTGAATTTTATTTTATTTTTAACTTAGAAATACTACAGTGGTGCTCCAGAAAAGGGGGAGAAAGAGAAAATTCTAAAATCCCCAATACTATGAAAATTAAGTGCCTTGTTATTACACATCATTCTATTTATTGGTTATATTAGACAGTATATACAGCAGAATTGCAAATGTTTATTAATTTTTCAGTTATTTTTATTTTTATCCATACTCTATAACAGTATGATGTACATGTGTTTGTCAGTGTTCAATGAGTTTTTCTCTAATTTTTTGTGCATTTTCCCCCCTTTTCCATGAAGGCCTTATCTCTTTGGAGCGGGGTGTTTTTCCATAAAAGCTCCATGGTGAGTTCCAGTTCAGTCCCGCATGCCTAATTCATTTGCTGTACTCTCAAAAAGTAACTTTGTTTTGTAGTTTTGTTTTCAGTTGCATGGCCTGATCACAGATAGATGCACCAAATTACTGAATAATTTGGAGGTGGAACATGAATGTCGATAATTAAGCTTTAAAAAAAGCAGTTTCTTGTTTTATTTCATTCCTTGAAAAGTAAAAAAAGAAAAAAAGATGTTTTTTAAAAAGAAAATAGAAGAATTCTCTCATAATGGTTGTGGATATTACAACACGGCTAACACCCATGATTAAAGCTTTGAGTATTATAGTGATAGGCGTTCCCTACATGTCGTACATGATGTTTGAAGACATGATTTAATTTGATATATAAATATATTTAAGGTATAACAAAAATGCCCCATAAAGTTTTACTACATTTTATTTGGTCCTAAATGGAAAATAGTTACTTCTGTTTTGAATAGCTTAAGTATATAAGGAACTACATGATGATGAAGTTTCACATAAAATTCCTTAATTTATTATTTTGAATTTTTAGCATTTACTCGCTGTAACTTAAATGTCTAGTAAATTATTTTAAAACAGTGTATAGGATATAGCTTTGTCAGTCTTAAGCATGATGATCGCAGAAAAGAAATAGAGCGTACTCGTAGTTTCATGTAAAGATATAAAGAAGGATGAATCTGGTATAAAATGTTTCATAATTAAGAGCTGAGGCTCCAGAATCGTACTGCCTGGATCTTAAATCCCAACTCACACTTTTACTAGCAATATAAACTTGGGGAAATTTTCTAAAGCCTGTTTCTTTTTTTGTTTTTACTCTATTAAAGGCAACTACCTCCTGAGTTCATTATGAGGGTTAAGTGAACTCAGGTATACGTGCACCACACGCACACCGGCCTCAATGTGTCTATGGGCCACAGTGCCTGGCACGTAATCAGTGCTCAGTGAATATCAGCCCCTGGTAGCACTGCTTATTTTCCAGTTTCAGGGGGAAATACCACATTTGAAAAGAAGCTCTTCTAAATTAGATCTGCTTTTATAAGAGCATGTTAGCCAAAAGGAAGTTTTGAGAAACCGTAAGGCAATCAATTTTGTCAATTTAGCCAGAATATCTAAACCAGTTCTGCACGTACGTGTACTTCTCACAACTGCTCCTGGGAATGGTTCACACTGTTCTGTTACACTAGAATGAACATCCCAAACTTTTTTCTCTTAGATAAAAATATCTTTAAGTAATTGTCTAAGATGATGAACTTTATTTGACATAAACTAATTTCAGTGATCACATGCCACAGAACATCTGAAAATTTCATTACCATTTAAGAATAAGTGATATAAACCAAATCAACATAAAAATTTCCTCCTTTAAGTGCCATATTATAATTAGGACACAGTTTGAGAAACTATTTTAAACAAATTCAAGGTGTATATTAATATAAATCTCACGAAAGTCGATTTTTGTTAATTTTGTTAACTAGAGTTCTTTTTAAAACAAATAAAATATGTGAATCTTAGGAGCTGAAAGTAAGTAATGGATTTCTAATGCCACATTCAATATCTAACAAAACTTCTTTGTAGTCTAAATTTAGAATTAAATTCCATTTTGGGATAAATTCCTCAATCTAAAAAGAAAAGAGTTTTAGTATGTTAATAAAGATTGAAGTTTCTGCATGAAGATGGAGTAACAACTGTTGTATGTTAAATAAGAAAAGTTCATTCCTTCAACAGCTTATGTGCTCCTCACATTTAAGCAAAAGCACTTGTCAACCAGAAATGATTTGAGGTTGAAACAAGATTAAAAGAGCCAGATTAAAGAAAGGGATATATGAAATATAGTAGACTTTTAAATCATTGCCTGTCTTTTAGAAGACTGCTTTGTGGTTTGTTTGATGCCATCGTTAGCTCACAAGAAACTCGTTTTTTAGGCACTTATACTAGACTAAAAGGTCCTCCTTTAAAATGTTACTTTACCAGTGGTGCATGTTTTTTCCATTAAGATCTTAATGAAACCTCAAATTAAGGCAGCAAAATGAATATAAATTTGACAACTTCTTGCATGTTGTTTCTAAGAACTTCTTTGTTTTAAATACTTCTGCTATTTTTTTAGTATTTAGCATTCAACCAGAGAACGGTTTTTATTTACTATTCTGAAATAAAACATTATGCTAAATAAACATGTGCATAGTATTTCCAGTTGTAGGGTAATATATGTATTTTGGATGACAATAATGTTTTTATCATTCCTCTTAACATGAAGTACAAATTTCGTACAATTTTTTAATTATTTTCAAGTACAAGATGTAACTAACAGTTTGCTTTTAATATATTACAATTTTTGCTAATTCTTTATTCTTTATTAAACTTCTTTTATTTCATGCAGTTTAAGATGAGTCAGTTTTAAAATGGAGCCTTTCGTTTGATAGCCAAATAAGCTTTGGAAAGGAGGCTGTGTTCGACATTTTATTCAGTTTAGACTTCCCCAGCATTATGTATCATCTAGGTTAACTAGGACATTTGAGTTGAATGACCATATAAAATAATGTGAAAGCACTATACACATAGCATACATTTTTAAACATAGGAATTAAAGAGAAACAATTAAGTCTGAATTTTTAAAATTCAATTACACATAAGTAATAAGAATTTACTTAGCTCCTAATATAATGAATATTGTGTTCAAACTACTGTTATTTTTTAATTGCTTATCAAAAATATGTGCATAACAGGGCGGTGCCTGTGGCTCAAAGGAGTAGGGCGCCGGTTTCATATACTGGAAGTGGTGGGTTCAAACCCAGCCCTGGCCAAAAACTTGGGGGGGGGGGGCGGGAAATATATATATATAGGTGGACAATGGGTAGTTCATATGAATACATCCCTATTCATAAAAATGTCTTTGTGTCATATGTGTTGAAGGTTAAATTTAAAGAAGATGAAAATTTACATATCAAATTATATTTAAAATTTTAATTGGCATCCTCTAAGAGTATTTTGATCAATATAAAAGTCACCATACATAGGGAAAATGGAAATCGTAGCTAAATGTACCTTTACTTACAAAATATTCATTACAAAATTTTACAAAATATTCTCTGTGTGTTGCCACCCTTTCTACACACACACACACACACACACACACGAAGTCTTTCTCTTATTCATGCTAAAGGTGTTCCAAGATACCTTGCTATGTAAACTTGTTGATCTTTTCTATGTATGGAATCTTTTAGAACCGCCTGTAGTTCATTTGAATTATCGTATATACTTGAGTATAAGCCGAGTTTTTTCCGGCACAGAATTTGTGCCGAGTTCGGGTTTTTCGGCACAAATTTTGTGCTGAAGAAACTCAGCTTCTACTCGAGTATATACGGTAATTTCCTTCTCTTGAGAATAATTACAAATTTTATAATTTCATTTTTCAAAGGTAAGATTTATCTGGGTAGGAGAATTTTTTCTTACCTGTCACATTTAGATAAATCTTTTAGATTTTTAAGAATAATTTGTGGCAGAATAGAACAATTTTATATCTTTAGTTATTTAAAATAAAATACTTTTAGTTTTCCCTCTTAGGCTTCATTTTAGAAAAGAAAGTGAGGAGGGAGAGAAAACTTCTAAGTAATGTTTTTTTTCTTCTTTAACAGAAAGACATTATACCACTTGTAAATTCTTCGGTCAATATTTTCTATTACATTTAAATTCAAATATTGACTGTTCTCTTATGATTTAGAAAAGGAAAGAAATGGTGCTTCTATCTCCTGGTGGCTTCTTCCATGCTTGTGCCCTTCCTACCAAGGCACTGGACCACATTGCTGCTCATCATGCCATCCACTGATAACCAGATATATCCCTGTTCTGTGATACATAGCACAATTATCCAGAGGGAGAACACTGCCCTATATATTTTTAGCAGACATTATATTAGAAATTTGTATTTCTTTTTTCTGTTTGCAATTGAGTGTATAGAAAAAATAGTCAAGAGAAAGGCAGTATGTTGATCTGATTGGATTTCATAATAAAGGCCAATGGAAGAGAAATGGGGGACTTGAATAGCCTGTGTAAATATTTTTGAGGGTCTAGTAATGTTATTATCCCTACAACTTCTGATAGCAATGAAAATGATTCTTATTGGAGTTGGAAGCTAAAGCGTTTCCTTAGATGCAATGACAAAGAGTGTAAACTCCTGATTTTTAACTTTAGCACCTTATTTGTTTTGCTTTTTTGTTGGCTTGTAGGTATTTTTTAAAAAATTATGTTCATTTGTATCAAGCTTACTAAATATGATGTTTTATGGTCATAGTTTTACCAGACATGGTAAAAGTTCCGTTTATTTCATTTTTCTTTTATGCTCAAAAGATAAGCCAAAATTTTAAAAGAAATTGTAGAACCAAGAGTTGTTTATGAAAAGTTAAGGAGAGTAAGGAGCAGGAGTGATAATCTGTTGAAGGAGGTCCAATAGAGCTCTCAGAACTCTCAGGTCTATTAGAGCTCTCAGGATGTTTACTCCTCTGCACTTAAAGACCTGAATAAGTCCACAAAATCAGTGCAGTTAAACTTTTGGACACCAATATAACGTGAAAATTTTTTCATATCTTTGTATTAACTTAAGAAATGCAGGAGAGAAGACATCCAAATACCCCGAGTAATTTTTTAAATTATTATGGTTATATAATAGTTGTTTTTATAGGGCATAGGTTATTTATTTGATACAGGCATATAATGTATATTTTATGGCATAATACTCCAGAATAATTGGAGTATTCATCGCCTCAAGCATTTATCATTTCTTTGTGTTAGGAACATTCTGGTTCCATCTACTCTTTTAGTTATTTTGAAGTATACCATAACTTACTATTGACTATAGTTAACTTTGTTGTGCTACGGAGGAATTCTTTTTATACTTGTAAATGTTTTCTCATGAGATTTTTTTAAAGACCAGTTTTAGAGGAGAAATTGAGATAATTGAGAACAAGAAAAAAAATTTTTAATTTCGAAGAGCTCGCCTTACCAGGATTTGGTCACCAATCTATAACTTTACCTGATTTATCCTATAACGCTAACACTATTTTATTCCATTTAAATGTGTATCATTTCTAGTATTTTGTCTTTCTGTCAAGAAAAGGCTGTTTTGTGATAGAAATATTCTGGATCATTGTGGAAAAGTTCATACATGATATGTTGCTCACACACTTTAGTAGAAAAACTATTCCATTTATACCGAGATTTCCTGGCTTTGGTCTTTTTAAAACTTAGGGTGAAGGGCAAATTGAACTAAAGTTAAAATTTCAAACTTTGGCTATATCACTCAGAAAATATTTTATTAATACCATTCTTTTAATTAGATTATTTTTCCTTTTTATTCTTCTGCCAGTCTTACATATATATTTTTTATATTTCCATTTTGTTTAAATGCCATAGTTATTCCAGATGTAAATTGATGATATAATTAGCTTGATATGAATGTGTTTACTCAACATGCAACACTATGTCATGTAGCAGGTAGCAAATTATTTTCAGGATGAAAACTCTTTTGATTCCTTACTAAACACAAACTTTTACTAATGGCATTTATTAAGGCCCTATCAGAGGAAAAAGAAGAACTATGATAATTCTATACTCTTACCATAAAATACCCTCTGTAGGAGATAATGAGCTTATTTAAAATGACGCTGTGCTGACATTTTTTACCTGTGTGTTCAAAATTGAATTGTATGTAACTCATATCTATGCAAGAGATTTTAGCTTTTGGCATGGGCTAATTTGACTGTAAGCTGGTGAACAAACCATATATTTTTTTATGTCCAAAGACTAAACTGATGACCTATCATTTTTCTACTCTTTGTGATAAAAAATGGCCATGTGATCTAGAAGCAATTATTTTTAAGTCAGTTTAGGGTGCATACTTTAAAGCAGTGGTTCTCAACCTTCCTAATGCCTCCTAATGCCATGACCAGTTTTTAATTATTTGAGGAACTTTATTACAGTTCCTCATATTATGGTGACCCCCAATCACAAAATTAGTTTCGTTGCTACTTCTTAACTGTGCTTTTGCTACTGTTATGAATTGTAATTTAAATATCTGATATGCACGATGTATTTTCATTGTTGCAAAGGGGTCACAACCCACAGGTTGAGAACCACTGCTTTAGAGGAACCACGTATTCCCTTAAGAAGTGGCATACTCACTTTTTACCACACGATTTAAAAACAACAACAAAAATCGCATCCAGTAATTTACAAAGAGCTTTGAGTTTGTTCCTGTGTAGCTTATTGGTACCTTGTAGTATCATTGTTCCCTAGTGGTGATTCTAGTAAAAGCTCATAGTCATACAATTGCAAATTGCTTTCAAAAAAATCCAAAATTGTTTTATCTCCTCCTCCTCCTTACTACCAGCCTCTCCGAATCCCTAAAGAGTTAAAAATGACCTCTAGTACTTCCAAGATACCAGTTGTAGGAACTTGTCAGTTCAATGACAGTAGTTCAGTGATGGAAATAATAGCTTTCCAAGGTAACACAACAGAAAGCATCATAAACAGAAAGAACAATTCTGACACCAGTGACCCAGATATGAAGGGAAGGTACATGTTTGTTCAGGTGGGGGTCAAAGGAGAGTCTTCTTCTCTGGAGGTGGGTTGTTGCAGTTGTGACAGATGCAACTATGAAGAAGTGGAACTGTAGAACCAAATTGATTTCGTCACAGAAAAAAAAATTTTTTTAAAGCCATGTCTTTAATTCCCTGTCATTGCAAGTCTGTCTGTGACTTGTGTTGATATTTTAGGCATGGATGTTATTTGTTTTGGGAACAAAATGAAGCGCTTAAGAAATGTTAATGATGGAAAGAAAAGTTGTGGGTTTTTTTTCATATATAGAAATGTGCATTACCACAGATTTTGTTCCAAGGAGTAGACCGAAGGGACCAGTAATGGTAGCCTCTCATCCAGACTTTTAGCTTTCCTTAGAGAAAAGATGTTAAAACAGAAGTCTTAGGAAATAAGATATCTGAGAAGCTCTTGAAGCAAAGCCTGACGTTCTCTGGAAATTGGCTGAGGGCTGTGGGCTATGGAGGAGAGTTAACATTTGTTGAGTACTATAACACAGTAAAGGACTGACGTGGGAGTCTTACTTGTCTTTTTTTTTTTTTTTTTTTGTTTGAGACAGAGTCTCACTATGTCCCCTTCAGTAGAGTGCTGTGGCATCACAGCTCACAGCAACCTCAAACTCTGGGGCTCAAGCGATTCTTTTGCCTCAGCCTCCCAAGTAGCTGGGACTACAGGCACCTGCCACAATGCCTGGCCATTTTTTTGTTGCAGTTTAGCTGGCCTGGGCCGGGCTCCAACCTGCCACCCTTGGTGTATGTGGCTGGTGCCATAGCCACTGTGCTATAGGCACTGAGCCAGGAGTCTTACTTGCTTTGCTTAATACGTTGAGCATTAGAACCTCCTGGAGAGTTTGTTACAAAACACAAATTGCTAGGCTCCAGTACCAGAGTTTCTGATTTAGTAGGTCTGGGATGGTGCCTGATTAGTATTTGCTTGCATTTTTACAAATTTCCCACATGGTACTATTAACTATGGACTACACTTTGAGAAAAAAAATATTATCCTTAAAATAACCCATGGAGGTAGACACTACTGTATTTGTTTTATATATTAGTAGTATGAACTCTGAGAAGTTAAATAACTTAACCAAAAGTCTAACAGCAAATAGTGGCAGCACTGGCATTCAAATTCATGTTTCTTTGTGACTTCAAAATTATCTCTTTCTATGTCCCCATACTTTAAAAGATAAAGAGAGAAAGCAAAATGGGAAAAGAAGGTAGAAATAATGTTGTTTGACACTGAAGACTGACTCGCAGAGGGGAGCATTGGCGCTCTGGTTTTTATTGTATATCACCTGGACTATGATCTCGATCAGTACACAGTGAGGTTATTTTCTGGTCTATGAATTATAGAAAAAAATTTATCAAAAGTGATTGTCAAAATTGCTAGTGAGGGGGAAGTCCTTGATATACCAAAAGAGAACAGAAATATAAGATTTGAAAGAACATGAAAGATGGATGTTAGAAGCTGAGAGTATCAAAGCTCATTTGTAGACAACAAAGAGGAAAGCAGTTTCTTTTTAGTGGTAGTTATATATGACGTATGAGAAACATATGAGAAACAGGAAAGATTTATACTTGAGAGGCTGTGGATACTTAACTCTGGTTTAGCCTTTTTTTTCCCTGAGCAAAAACATTTTCACAAATCCAAGAGGAAAAAGAAACAACCAATAGGAAGATCAGTGAACACAACGGCAACGATCGTTAGACATTCTCCCTATACATTGTTTAATTTTCCGCAGCTTTAAAGCTGAGAACATTGTCAAGGTTTCATTTTTTATAATCTCATTTTCTGACATACTGTCTCCATTCATTTATATTGTTAATCTCATACTGTATATTATCAAAGTGAAATGATAATTCATTTTATTATTATGACATGTTTATGCTAGTACTGTTGTTCCACTTTAAGATCTCCAGGAAAATATCCATCTGAAAAGAAGTGAATCGATTTTGCCAGCATACATTTTATAAAAGAGTTAGTTTTTATTAGTCTTTAAAAGTTAGAATCTTGACAAAACTCGGGAACTTTGTACTAATTTTATTTTTATTCCAAAAGATAGTCTTACATTACCAGTTATTAAGGCAAAATGCATGTTCATATTGGAGGATTTGAATGATTTGGGGTAGAATTTAAAGGAAAATCTGTCATTAGAGGAGTGTCATTTCATTATGATAATTTTTTTTACTGTCATTTTATTTTTTAAGCAAAGTTAAACCTCCTCCACAAATTTCACCCAGCAAATCAATGGGCGGAGAGTTTTGCGTGGCTGCTATTTTTGGGACATCCAGGTCATGGTTTGCAAATAATGCAGGTCTGAAAAGAGAAAAAGGTATGTATTTTTACTGGTGCTCAAACTTTCCATGTGTAATTTTTGATTCTTAAGAAAAATCAATGACAGTTCTTCTAGAATAATATTGTACCCCATGGTTTAGACACCAGTTTTTCCACTTAATTAGCATGTCTCTCCTCAACTACTGAAGCCTAGTCAAGAAGAAAAACTGTCTTCTCACTGTAAATGTGAAATGAATTGTACATTTAGTGATTCTGCTTTGTTTTGTTTGGTAACAATCTACAGATGATATTAATGCTGTCAATGCCATACCCATTTCATAACTTTTATATTTTTACAAGCTAATTTCACACCGCCATCTTTTGTATTTTTACAAGCTAATTTCATGCCACCATCTATGAAGTGGGAGAGAGAAAGCCCTGTTATTTCTGTTTAGAGGTGACCTTCAGATCAGAAATTTAAATTACCTTAGGGAAAAGCACTAGTTAGTATATGATGCAATCAGAGTTTGAAACCAGACTTTCTACTGTTAAATCTTGACTTTAAAAAATACCAGTGACTCTGCCATGTTTTAAAAACATGATAAAAAACAGCCTGCCACTGAGAAATAAGGGTCAGCCTTTGTGGTCACTATTGCTCCCTTGAAATGATTAACAGTAGTCCCTCCTTGTCCTTGGGGGACATATCCCATCACACCCAGGAGATACTGGAAACCTTCCATAGTACTGAACCCTGTATAGCACTGTGTTTTTCCGATCTGATAACCGAGAGGTTTAATAAGTGACTAGTCAACTGGTAGCATATATAGTGTCGATACACTGACCCACGGGATGTTTTCTCTCCCGCGTGGGACAGAATGGGACAGCGTGAAATTTCATCAGTGTACAATTTGAAGCTTATCATTTGTTTATTTTTAGAATTTTCTATTTAATATTTTCAGACTCAGGTTGACCAGGTAACTGAAACTGAACTGCATGTAGCAGGAGACTACTGTAGTTATATTTTTAATTTTTTCTTTGATCACTAGGATCAGTACCTAAAACGTGGGCTGGACAAAATGCTTCACACCTGTAATCCTAGCACTCAGGGGGCTGAGATGGGAGGATGGCTTGAGCACAGTATTTTGAGACTAGCCTGAACATGGGTGAGACCCTGCCTTCACTAAAAAATAGCGAAGGTGTTGGCACGTGCTTGTAGTCCCAGCTACTCAGGAGGTTAAGGTAGGCAGATCGCTGGAGCCGGGCGTTTGAGGTTGCTATTAGCTATGATGATGCCTCTATCCTGGGTGACAGAGAGAGACTCCGTCTCAAAACAATTAACAAGAACAGCAACAAAAACTCAAAATGCCTAAAATATTTATGTGATTGATGGTCGAGTTTTGATGTGATCCCTTATGGTCTCTGTATAAAAGAGAATGCCTCCATTTATAAACCAAGTTTATAATTTTGAACAAGTTGTGATTTTCCCCTGATTATTTTAGTAATTATTAAAGTAGGTCACAAACTGGGTTGTTACTGGGGCACTTCTCTGGTGAGTTCCACAGGCTGTATTGTTTTGGCAAAATGGCTCTTCTTTATGCTAATCCTGGCAGTCAGACGTTGGCCCGTTCCCTTGTTATCGGCTTTCAGTGACCCTTTCCCTGGTAATAGGATCTCAGGCACAGCCGGTTCCTTACCTAAGTGGGAGAGAATACTGTAAACTGTGCGAGGCTTCCATTTCCTTATCCCATCTTTATTTTTTTGTTGCTTCCTTACGTTTAATGATGCTATCGAAAGGACTTTTTGTTACTAGTTAAAACCTTCTGTGAAGCTCGATTTCAAATGCTTCTCCCTTCTGTTCTAATTACCCTTTTAACTTGCTCCTCCTTTATGTCCCACTGGCTGGTCATTAGCCGCTTTCTCAAATCAGCTGTAATTGATTCGTCTGACATAGAGATAAGGTGACCCACTCAGCATTCATGAGTGATTCTTATGCTCCTAGGTTTAGTGTAAAACCTGAGATAGAGGACTAAACCTGTTTCAGTAGTGAGTACATGTGTATTCCTTATAAAGTCAGTTGATTAGATACATATTCAGCACCTGACTTCTCAAAGTATGACTAATCTTCATTTACCACAGAAGAGCTAGAGATCCCATTGAAAGAAAAGAAATAAGAGGATTTGGGGGAAGATGGGATGCTGGCATGTGTGTGCATGTGCACACACAAAATAGGCTTTTAGTGTTTAGAGCCGTTTTAGATTCACAGCCAAATTGAGTAGAAGAAGGTACAAATATTTCTCATATTCCTCCTATCCCCAGACATGCAAGTCCTCCTCAATTATCAACACCCCCCCCCACACACAGCGATATACAGCATGTGTTTCAACTGATAAACTTCCATTGACACATCATGTGTTTTTTTTTATTAGTTTTGATCCAGAAATTTAAGTTTTAAATGTAAGTTTTCTGGCAGAAAGTGGACGTGACATGGGCTGATTTAGGCATACAACCAGCGTTTCATGCAGTTCACTTGGTACGTCCTGTATAAATAATACATGATGCCTTTTTGGTCAGTCTTACCTGCTATCACTTATTTATCATAATGTAGGACAGATTGCATGGTAGAAAAATACAAACGACTGTAAAATGTTATTTCACTCTATTAAAATTTTGGTTACAGTTATATCATTCTTGAAATAAATTGCTTAAGATTTGAAAATATTTAATAGCATAGGGATTTTCATATTCATTAGCATTTACTTATAAGAGGTGAACTTTAGGCAACTGTAGCATTACATGAAAAAAATTCCTGTCTTTTCATTTTCTCTCATCAGCCTCAGGAGAGTATTGATAAACAATTACTTGTAAAAATTATGCTGTGCTTCCTTTATGCCATTATCACACATCCACATTCTGTTTCTCTGTTTGTAGACCAGTCGAAACAAGTTGTAGTCGAGTCCCTGTACATTATCAGTTGCTATGGGACCTTAGTGGAGCATATGATGGAGCCCCGGCCCCTCAGCACTGCCCCCAAGATTAGTGATGACACTCCACTGGAAATGATGACATCACCTCGCGCCAGCTGGACTCTGGTTAGGTAGTATCTCCTTTCTTCTCTTTTCTTTTTAAGAGCTTTATTGACATATGAAAGATTAAAAGTATGCCGTTTGATTGGTTTTGACATGTGTCTACAGCTCATCACAATTAACATGGTAAACATATCCATCACTCCCAAAGGTTTCTCTGCACCCCTTTGGAGTCTCTCCTTTTGTGTCAACAGATTAGTTTATAGTTTTTAGGATTTTATATAAATGGCATCACACAGCATGTACTTTTTTGTTTTTTGGATGGACTTCTTTCATCTAGCAAAATTACAGTAGTTCATTACTTTTTCATTTGGCATAAAATTAACCCATTGAAAGTGACTTTTCACAAAGTTGTATACTCACCAGTACATTTTCATTACCCTGGAAAGAAACTCCAAACCCATTTCTGGTCACTCCCCATTTTCTCCAAACCTGTCAGCCCTTGGCAGCCAGGAATTTACTTCCTGTCTCTGGATTTGCCTACTGTGGTCACTTCATCTGAAGAATCATGTAGTATATGACCTTCGTGTCTGGCCTCTTCCGCTTAGCCTGTTTTTAAGGTCTATCCATGTTGTAGCATGTATCAGAACCTCATTCCCTTTTATGCCTTGTAGTGGTCCCTTATGTGGTTATTCACATTTTTTTTGTCCATTTATTGAGGAACAATCCTACTTTTTAGCTACTATTAGCAATGTCACTATTAGCATTTATGTGCAGATTTGTGTGTGGATGTACATTTTCAATTGCCTTGGCCGTATCCATTGGAGAATATCTCTGTGTGAACACATTTCTCCTTGTACCTTTGTGTTCCCCTATTTGCAGTCTCATGCTCACTGAAAACAGAGAGTAGCTGTAGACAACCATTAAGGGAGGAGGGGGCATAGAAACTAATAGAAATAGATTTGAAGGTTTCCTTTAGAGTGATTCCCCAAGACACAGTGGTTAAGCATTGTAGAAATGTTTATTAAAGAATCAGAGTTCATCTTAAAAGTGCATAATGATTAAATTCTTTATAACCTAGCTCAAAGATAGATGAATGAAACCTGGAATAAAACCTGCTTAATATATAGTTCATTGTCAGGAGAGAAAAAATTGCTCCTGACATGTATGGAAGGAAACAGACAAAAATGGATATGAAAATGATCCCTGTCCTTTTGACATTTTAAAATATTCTGACATTGATTTTTGGAGGCTCCAGCATTCTTTACTAGTACTTTACTGTGCTGGGTTGATCTGATCAATATCCTATTTATCAGACGTATTTAGGAGTGGGCAGATCTAATTAAAATTACTGTGCAATCATTGTTGAAATACCGACTTGCTTTAAAAATCAGATGCTAATTTGATCCATAAGTCCTCCAGTTACCCAGCTGTTTCAACTGTTTTTACCTGTTTCATTTTATTTTAAAAATACATATATTTTAAGAATAAAGAGGTTAGAAATTACATGTAATTAGAACTACTTAGTTGTAACATTTGAATTCTACACTTCTCTCTATTTAATCTTCTGAATGTTTTGTCTGTTCTGTTGGAGGACCTTTGGCTGTTAAGCTAATATTGACTCCATCTTACTTGTATGAAACACTGCCACCTTTTTGTTCTTTTTAAGCAGATGGCCTGTGTTTCAGGTTTCAATACATTCATTTTAATGATTACAGTTCTTTTTAATGATTGCAAAAATAGTGTGAGTTTAAAACAGCGTTCATCAGTGATGACAGTCATGGTGATTTATATCCCATCTATTAACTTAAATATTAATATTCTTCTACTGTTTCCTTAGAACCCCTCAATGGAATGAGTTGCAGCCACCATTTAATGCAAACCACCCTCTGCTCCTCGCTGCAGATGCAGTTCAGTATTATCAGTTCCTGCTTGCTGGCCGTAAGTAGTTCAGATTGTTTTGTTCCTTTCATATGCTCTATTTAGATTTCATCTTAAATGCTGGCTTCTAAAGCAACCATTACCGGCTGGTCCATAGGTCATAGGCCTTAATCAATCTGAGATGAGTAAGATATTTAATAGAAATTTAAAGCGTAAGCCTTAGCACACATTAAGTATGTCTCTGGCTCCTTATACTATGTATTTTACCCATGAACTATATCCCTGCAATGATAGTAGTTAAGTTGATAGAGAATATCTAGTGGGCTCAAAACTTTAAAAAACAAACAAAACAATATGAAAATACCATTATATAATAGTTTCATAAAGCTTTGAATCTCATTTCTAACATAGAAAATACCTTTACACTTGAAGAAAAACTTGCTGGCACAGTTTCATAGTTGCAGTTTTTATTGTGAAAACTATTCCAGCTGACCTTTTTGTAAAATTTTACTTGCAACAATGAAGTAATGATTGCAGCTACATTGGTGTTTTGCTGTTTTTTAACTTTTATGTTTAAGCCCTAATATTTATAGAGACTGAGTTTGGTTCATTCAGCTAAATAAATGCAACCTTTTAATATGGAAGACATAAAACAATTTAATATTTATGATCCAGTTCATGTTCACAGAATTAAAAATTCTTTATAATTATAATTCAATTCTGTAAGATAGACTGAATCCTTAATTTAACTTGATGCCTCTGAGTACTGCACGTTTTTAAGGAAACTCCTATGTTTTAAATAGTTTTGCTGTATTCAACCTATTATCTTGCCAGCTGTATTATAAAGCATGAATTAAAATAACTGTAGAACTATTTTATTTTATTTTTATATTGTGTTATATATTATACTGGACATTTTATAGACTTTACTCTTAAGTTACGAAACTCTACAACTGTAATAAATAGTTGGCAGTCTTGCTCTCTCATGTAGTTGAACTGACTGGTTCTTGTGCGTTTTTGTAGAGTGCCTACTATGTGTCAGGCCTTTGTGATTAAAGGTAAATAGTGTATTGCTTCTGCTCACAGCAAATTCACTGATTTGGAAGACAGATGTTTAATAAAAAAGTAAATTAAAATAGGATAGGTGTCTCAGTGGATGGTTATACATTGAACTATAAAGAGGTGACGTAAGTCGCCAACAGCAGCACAGAAGGGTAATGTGTAAATGGTTTCAGATTGGTTTCAGAAGCAGAGAATGTAGGAGTTGTTAATTTCTAGGTCTTTAAAGCATAATTTAACTATCATATGAACTGGAAAAAAATGACCCACACATGATATGATATAAAATTCCTTAGTATGTTTTCTATTGCCTCTCAAAAATAACTAATTGTTGAATTAAGTCTAGTTCACTCAGAATTAATACTGGTTTTTGTTTTGTTATTTTTATGTGTTAGGTCTGTTTATTAGACAAATAGTAACAAATCTGAAATATTTAAGAAAAAGATATGGGCAATAAATTACAACTGTCTATCTTAATTTTTCTTGTTCCTATGATTAACCTGATTGACATTACAAGGTATTTGATTTTAGCTACCCTAAATTCCTTTGGCCAATTCTTAGTGCAACAGAAATCTCCAGGTACATGGTTTAAGAATCACCACCTGTTGGCAGTAGCTAGCCATCAGATGTTTCCAGTCACAGGATTAACACCATCAGAACTGTGTTTTAGAAAGTTCACTCTGACAGTGTTGCCACAGGAGGTTCACAGGAAGGGAGTGGACAGTGAATGGTCTTTGAGGACTAGGAGACCTAAAAGCAGGACAGACCTGTGAGGTGTTGAGGAATGGAAAAAGAAACAGATTAGAGACAATTTGGGAAAAAAAAAATAGTCATTCATGGTTCTAGGGTTTCTAATTAAAATATGGAATACAGCAGGTTCTCAAGTTATGTCATTTAATTCAACATCATTTTGTTATAAAATTGACAAGAAAAAAATTTCTTCCTTCCCAGGACCACTCCCTGTGTGGGGTTTGCGTGTTTCCTCATGTATGTGTGAGTTTTCTCTGGGTACCTAGGTTTTCTCCCCCATGCCAAAATGTGCATGTTAGGTTAAGTGGCAGTCTAAATTGTGTCCCCTCTGAGTGCGAGAGTGTGTGTGAACCTTGCAATGGGATGAAATGCAGCAGTTGCTCAAATTATGTCATTTACGTCCAGGGTTGGGTCCCACATTGCACCTTGAGCTGCTGGGATAGGCTGTAGCCACATGGGACTCTGAATGAGTAGATTCAAACTACTGTAAAATAAAAATTCTTCAAATATGTGATAAACCATAAAATATGTGGCAATCATACATTGTCATCATCATTTATGACAATATGTGACGTATGAAAATGCTCAACAAGCCCATCATGTGTTATTATTTTTGTACTGGTTGGGATAGGAGCTGCTCTTTACAATTATTACTTTGCAAACATTTATTCCTTGATTTATCGCACCACCACTATGACCATCATCACTCACTTGTTCACCAAAAATTGAGAAATTAATTATATTACTTGTTTCTATTAGTCTTTTAAAAAAGTATGTACAGCTTACTTTTAGTTCAATGTTTACTATTAGAAGTATTTTGGGCTTTTATTTAGAAGTTTGGAGATATTTTTGTCACCAGAAATGAGCTTAACTTTTGTTTATGTCAATTAGCCTGTGGTATAGTTGGTTTCATTATATGTCATTTTGCTTAAAGTTTCAGGTTTCCAATAACCTATTTATTGATGATATTAAGTGAGGACTTACTGTATAGTATGTTTCATTTTAAACAAATTGAATTCCAGAGGAATCAGCATTGAGATAAGGATGAAAAGGCCTGGGTTTCAGTTCTTAACCCACCATCCAACTTGATGAATGTAAGATATCAGTACAGTACAATATTTGCTCTTATTAGAAGTGTTATGGGGTGGTGCCTGTGGCTCAAAGGAGTAGGGCGCCAGCCCCATATGCCGGAGATGGTGGGTTCAAACCCAGTCCCAAAGCTGCAAAGAAAAAAAAAAGTGAAAAAGTGTTATGAAGTGATGCTAAAGTTCTTTTAAAAGCTATTAAATAACGTATACATTTAAGCATCATTGTATGCGTTTGTTTCTTATCTCAGAAGTGCATATTTTCAAATACTGGACTTCTGGGACTCTAGTAAAATTTATAAACCTTTTTAGTATTCAGCATTAATAATGGAATACCTATTGTGACCATGTGATTCTGATCGTGTTGTAAATATTTTTTATCTAAGTGACAGACATAATAGTTTTTATCTTGTGAAATGTAACTATAGATATAATTTAATAGGTAAAAATTTATTTAGGGAGGGTAATTTTGTGATAATTTTTATACTGCTTCTTTACATTGACGGTAGAGGTACAGAAAGTCAAAAAGTCATATTTTCTTACGTATAGAGATAAGCTGTTTGATTGAGAGTTCTGGACATGCCAGTATGTTACATGACTGAAGCAATTAAATATGCAAAGCATGGGCATTTGGGTCAGAGCAGTAAAAGCTTGAGATATAATTAGCAAAAGCAATTCCGGTGTCAGTTTCAAGAGAATGCCTTTACCTGCCAATCTGTTGCACCATTTCTGCAAGTTAGAGCCTTATTAAGAAGACTTTGTTACTGTCTTTTTCTCCAATTTCCCTTACCGAAGCCTGTGAAAAGGTATTGTACCTTTTACAACACAAGTATACCTTACCTACTGCCAGGAAGTTTTTGTTTTAGTTAACCACATTGGAAATCACCTCTTGTTTTCCAACTTAAAGACTTTGCCTAAATGAAAATCACCTCTTGTTTTCCAACTTAAAGACTTTAGAAATATCTTTCTGAAAGTATTTTCAAATACAGTCCTCTGTTGGTATGTGTGGAGGACTGGTTCCAGGGCCCTGTTGAATAGCAAACTCCACAGACATTCAAGTCCTTATGGTGCATTATTTGGAGATGACCTAAGAACACCCTCCCATATACTTAAGTCACCTAATACAGTGTAAGTGTTATGTAAATAGTGGTTATACTGTGTTGTTTAGGAATCATGACAAGGACAAAGAAGTCCATACATGTTAAGTACAAGGGCAACCATCCTTTGTTTTTCCTGAAAATGTTTGATGCGTGGTTGGTTGAACCCATAGATGTGGATCCCATGAACACGGAAGATTGTTTAGCTTTTTAGTAGAACTCTAATGCAAACTTCACAAACATTCCAAGTGTTTTTTTTTTTGTTGTATTTGGATCTGTGGATCAAGTGAAACAGATGTTTATGAACTCCGGAAATTATAATAATAGTAGACAAAGAATGATGGAAATGGGAAAGAGACTTTGTCTCAGTGAGAAAAGAGTAGGAGAGCAGGATGTTTAGCGAGGACTCTCCACTCCCTTTCCAGTCCTATAACCATAATAAATACACTGCTCATGAATAAACTAAGTTCTTCTGCATATATGTCAAAAGGGAGGGTGGCTCGTGGGGGAAGAAGTAGGGAACCTGCTTGAAACACTGAAAACTTCTTATGTAACCTCAGTGTGAAGTAAGTAAAAACTCCAAATTCTGGACTCCTAACCCTGGTAACATCCCCTACCTATATTATTAGATGGAATAACAAAAATAGAGAAATTTTGATGTTTATCAAAGAATTTTGCTGTATCATACATTGACATACCATACTGAGGAATTTTGGTGTATCACAAATTAGATCATACTAACATGCTTCAGACAAAGGTCACTATAGAAGCAGAGATGATGTCTTTGTTATATGAAATCACCATTTTTAATAAGTAAAAAGTCTAATATTAGTGATTTTATAGATAGATTAATTTATATATGCAAACTAAGTTATATTACTATATAGATAGTAATCTAGTCTTGCTGTTTTGCTCAGTGAAGGTACAACTCAAGTCTGTAATCCCTAACATGGGGAATAGTTCATAAAAAATTCACACATATGACATTAGTAATCTCTGTGTTAGCACTATATCTACACTTCACATTTTCTAATGTAGGCAGTTTGTTTCAGTGTATTCCTTTGCCAAAGCAAAGATAAACCATAGAACAAAGAAATAAATACCAACTGTATCAGCTTTTAATATAGTCGCAAAGTAGGCAATAATTTTTCTTTTTTTATTGACCGGCAATAATTTTTCTTTAGTCTACTCAGAGCTTCCAACTTATAAATTAAAAGCAGAGTTTACTGAGTTGACTTGGGAAAGCTTTATTTTTGGAAAATATGTTTTCTCCTTTTTGTCAGGTAATTTGGCAGCAGCCATGTTTCTAAGTTGCCTTTACATTGGTTAATGTAACTAAATGTTACATTAACCAGCTTTGCAGGAGGGTGGGTGTCCAACTGGACGTCTTTCTAAACGAGCAATCTGTGAATATGTGAGAAGTTCTTCCTTTAACTTACTGAGTTTTATTTGTGACAGAAATAGAAATATGCAATCATTCTACAAGAGCATACCTTTGATATGCAATAGAAAGGTGACTCAGATCAATGGAACTTCCCTCTGTTTTATTGGGTGTATAACTTTCTCCTCTACTATTAAAGGCAATATAGGAAAGGTAGAATCTTTTACATATTTCAGTTTGAGCTCAACTTTTGGGGGGTGGAGAATAGTGTTTCTTAATTTCATTGGCTGTGTCTTGAGGTTCTAGTTGAGTAGCAGCTGCCCATTAAGATGGTTTGACAAGGTACAGATTTACCATCTTGAAACAACAATAAACAGACATAGTATAAGAAACAGAAATAGTTTATGAAATAACTTTTTTCACATCTGTTGACATTAGATAACGAAGGATAGTGATCCCTGAGAGATGAGAAACAAGTAAGATAAGCCCTACAATTGCCTCCATTTATTGCCCTCAGAGTTTCCAGGCAGTGTCACAGTGAGGGAGTACCAGATGAAACCCAGCTGCATAAGATTGAAGCTAGATTACAAATTGCCAAAGAAAGGATTAGTGAATTTCAATCCTCTGGAATCCCAGAGGGTTCCCTGAGTTGAGGAGAGAGAATTTGGAGTCCTGTTAGACCAAAGAAGAGAAGGTGTCAACACACAGCCATTCACTCTTACTGTAAATGAAGTTTTATTGGAACATAGCTGACTCATCTCATTTGTACCTATATATTGTCTATAACCACTTTTAAGCCATAACCCCAGAGTTGAGTAACAGTGACTGAAACCAAATGACCCGACACCCAAAATGTTTACTGTTTTCAAACCCTGACATAGACTTTGTTGGAGAAGATATCAATATCAAATAGGAGAGATCTGCACAAACACATCAGCAGAGTCCTCCTTCTGACGGGTATGAAGTAACTATCTAAAGCCTAGGAAACATCTGTCAGAGGGCCTTAGAGTGCACTGGTGTCGCATAGCGTCAGGCCTGGTGACACTAAAATCTTTATTATAACTGGATTCCATTTGTTCAAAAAGTTAGTAGAAGTGTTTATATAAAAAATGTATATTTTAATGTAATAGATACTTAGGCCTAAATATTCAAAACTTCTAGATATGAAAAACACAATGTCTGAGGAGAAAGCGGCATTACATGAGATTGACAATAGATTACAAATTTCCAAAGAAAAGGTTAGTGAATTTAAAGAGAGAGCAATGGAAATTATCTAAAATGATACAAAAAGAAAAACAGAATCTTTTAAAGAAGTATCAGCAAACTCTAGGACAGTGCATACTAGTAATCAGAGTTTCTGAAGAAGTGTTGGTGTGGCAGAATAAATAATAACCAAAAACTTTCCAAATTTTACATAAGCCATAAAATCACAGATAGAACAAGGTCAGTACATGTCAAGAAACCTAAAAAAGCCATACAGTAAAACACATCATAATGAATTTGCTGACAACCATGGATAAAGAGAAAAATCTAACAAGCAGCCAGAGAAAAAAGACAAGCTACAAGGAACAAAGATAAGCAGATTTTTATGTACCAAAAGAAAACAACTGTCAACATAGAATTCTGTACATTCCCCTAAGATTTTTTAAAATAAAGGCAAAATTTAAAAAAAAGTTCAGATATTTGAAAGCTTAAAGAATATCAGCTGTAGACACATGCCTCATGAAATGTCAAAGGAAGTCCTTCAACAGAAGAAAATGAGACTAATGGGAAAGAGATTAAGAGCATCAGCAATGGTAAAAACACAGGTAAATAGATGAGCTCTTTTTCTAATTTGTGAAAATTTAAATATTCACAAATTAAAATGTAATTGACTATTAACAGAAAAATAAAATGAATGTATTGTGGTTCTTAATATATATATATACACATACATACATATACATATGTATGTATACACAGGGTGGACATAAAGCTTGTGTGCAATTAAAAATAGTTTAACCTGAAATTGCACACAAATTTTATGGGCATCTGAATAAGTTAAAATGCATAACAAAATAGCATAATTTCTCAAGAGGGTAGGAAATGGGGACTACCCTATCATAAGGTTTTTTTATTGTGTATGTATGTGGTAAAGTATAACCTGAAGGTGAACTGTGAATACAAAAGCAAGTACTAAAATAACAAAAACAAAATGATATATCTAATATGTGAGCAAAGGAAATAAAATGGAAACAAGATGATATACCGTAATTCTTTTTTTGGAGACAGTCTGACTTTGTCACTCTGTTAGAATGCTATGGTGTCATAGCTCACAGCAACCTCAAACTATTGGGCTGAAGTGATCCTTTGCCTCAGTCTCCCAAGTAGCTGGGACGACAGGCGCCCACCACAGTGCCCAGCTATTTTTAGAAGCGGGGTCTTGCTCTTGCTCAGGCTGATCCCCAGCTCCTTATCTTGTGCAATCCACCCCCCTTGGCCTCCCAGAGTGCTAGGATTACAGGTATGAGCCACTGTGCCCAGCCTGAGAGGATGTAATTCTAACCATATCAATACTCATGTTGCTTATAAATGGTCTAAACATCCCAATAAGAGGTCGGATTATCAAATTAGGTTAGTTAAACGAGTAAGCCCTTACTATTATATATGCTGCTTATGAGAAACACATTTTATAACTTGGAGTTTCTGCATTAATATCAGACTTAGGTAGAACACTTCAAAACAACAGAATACACATTCTTCACAAGGGCACAGGAAAGACTGTGATAGATATGAGCTATAAAACACATCTCAAATTCAAAAGGTTTCAAGTTATAGAAAGTATATTCTCTGATTGCAAAGGAGTTGAAGAAGAAATGAATAATGGTAAAACCTCTGCAAAAATATACAAATATTTGGAATCTAGCACACATTCAGATAACTCATGGTTTACAGAAAAAATCAAAAGGAAAGTATGAAATTATTTTAAACAGAATAGAATTGAAATCGGAATATATGCTTATCTATGAATACTCAGTTAAAAAAAATGTGGACTGGGCTATTAATTCATGCAACAAGTTTGATGACTCCCAAGGAAATTTTTCTAAGTGAAAGAAGGCAATCTAAAAAGTTGACATACTTATGATTGCATTTACATAACATTCTCAAAATGACCAAATAGATTAGGGGGGTTAACAGATTAGGGGTGACCATGGTTTAGGGACAGGTTGAGAGAAGAAAGATCCAATGTTCCTATAGAGCAGCAGTTCTCAACCTGTGGGTCGTGACCCACAGGAACTGTATTAAAGGGTCACGGCATTAGGAAGGTTGAGAACCACTGCTATAGAGGAAGCATTTCTGTAAATTAATCATTGTGCAGATAACAACATTTACACGTATGACGAAATTGAATAGAGACCCCCACACATAAAATGAGTATAAAACTGTATGTGTAAATCTTGTGACAACTGAATAACATGTTTGAAGGGGAGAAGCATACACAGAATATTGCTATACTATTGCGCAACTTCATATAAATCTTCAATCATTTCAAAATAAAAACTTTAAAGAACAGAAGAATTTGTGGGATGGCACTAAATTAGTGCTTTAAGGAGAAATTTATAGGGCGAAATGACTGCAAAGGAGAAAGGACTGAAGCCCGTGACCTAAGTTTCCATATTGAGAAACTAGAAAAAGTAGAGCAAATTAATGGAGAACAAAGAAAACAGAGGAAAAGGAAGTAATAAAGATCACAGAGTAAATCAGTGAATTCACACAGAAAAGAAAAACATTAGAGAAAAATCTATGAAACCATAATGTACCTGTCTATAGCCTGGGGTTTGTGGAATTCTTGGATCTGTGGGTTTATAATTTCTATCAAACTTGGACATTTTTATGCAGTTACATCTTCAAATATTTTTCTGTCAATGTCCTTCTATCTTTTGGACTCCGGATACATTTATGATAACCACTTAATTCTTTCCCTGCTCATTGAATCTTTGTTCCATTTTTCTCAGTCTTATTGTCCTCTCTGTTTGATTTGGTATAGTTATTTCCACACCTGAAAGTATATCAGCTTGTCTTTGCTATTAATTTCATTCAGTATTTTTTACTCCAGATATAATTTTTCAGCTTAGTAGGTTTTATTTGGATCTTTTTGTGTGTGCATGTGTGTTTTATTTCCTTAGTCATTATCTACATGTTTAACCATATGGAATATCATAGAAGCTTAGTCAGCCTGGTATGTTAGAAGGCAGCAGACGAGAAGTAAAAGCAGGTGATGTAGGAGGAGCTATTACAGTACATGACGTAATGAAGTCATGGAACAATGCTTTAGTTATTAGAAAAGAGGATTGCAAATTGAATTAATCATTGGGAAAGCCTAACTGTAACCTGACATTGACATACTAGTGTTACTTTGACAAAATCTTAGTGTTTGTTATACTACAGATAGCTACATCTTTTGTGGGTTTCGCTTGAGTAGTGCTGTCTACTGATTTATCTGCTTTAAAAAATGTGATTGCTTCACTAATCTTTTAGACTTCACTGACATTTTATTTTGGTCTTTATATACAATGAAGTAGATAGGACTCAGGGCTACTACTAAGCTTTGTCTTACACATAAAAGTATTGAAATCATAAGTCAGCAACATGAGTAAGATTAGATTCCAAGGATCCTGATTCCCAACTAAATTTTGTACTGCTGGACTGCTAAGCTCAACCATGACTCAGTGACTATAAAAAACTGGTATTTTTGATTCTAGTATAAAGTCACAGTTAGGTTTAGAATAAAGTCATTTTATAATATTTTACCATGCTATTGTTTCATTAGGTTTGCTGTCCATCCATGTTATATTTTGTGCACATTGCAATTACCAACTCTAGTCCTCCCCTGACTACAAAAAGGACAATGATAGAAAAAGTTTTTTTTTTTTTTTTAATTTTGGTCTTTTCTACCATAGGTATTGTCAGTGCCCTGGAAAAGCAATTAAATATGCAGCAATTTTCTTTTGAGCTACTTCCTTTCAAATGTCACATTAGACTTAACCTAACATCCTGGATTGCCCTGCTATTGTGGTATGCACCAAGTGTGATGGAGGTACTCAGCAATATTTCCTGGTATTGTCCACAATAAATATTTGCCCAAGAGTAGCTAGGAGTGGAAGGGAAGAAAGAAATGTTTTTCTCCTGTAGAGGAAACTTGTAATGTAGGGCTTATTTAAAGAGTGTTTACAGTCCATTGTTGACCGTAGGGTGTGTCATACTGCTTTATCCAGGGTTGAAAATCTGAAGTGGTAAAAAAAAAAAAAAAAAAAAAAAAAAAAAAATTAAGGTTGAATTATATTGATAATTTTTACTTCTTTATACTTAAACTTATAAGTTGACATATGCTCTTCCATAGGGAAATGATTTCAGTGAAATGAATGATGATTTTCTTCAAGAAATATTTGAGATATATAAACTGTCAATTTAACCACATGTATGTTTTATAACTTGGGGAATGTTATAAAATTAAAGTTTTTTTTTCAATGAAGAGAGGTAAGGTAGTCAACAGTCTACAAGCTTTATTAATGATGGATTTAATGTTCATATTAGATTACCTTTTTCCCTCTATGTTTATGGGGTACATACTTCTTATTTATTCCACATCTTTACATAGATCTGAAGACAGACCTCTGGAATAGTTTATTGAGTTTTTCTGTCATTGCTGAATTTGAGATGTTTCAGCATCACAAGACTTTCCTTTTACAACTCGATGATCTATACCCATCCTGATGTGAATATTGGCATTTTCTAACATTTGCTTTAGTATTATTCACCAGTTGGGGAAAAATCATTTCACATGTTGTAGCTCCTCCCTGTCATACTTGTTCTTAAAATTGAAATGAAACAAAATGAAAGTGACTCAAAGGCTGCTTTTTGCTTTTAAATAATCTTTATTTTATGAAATTACATGTGATATTAATATCTTTATGTTCTTTAGGTTGTTGTATGACCTGCTGTTTTTCAAGTGCAGTTGAGAGTAAGCATTTTTTCCATTGATGCTAGTAATATTTATTGCATTGGATTGGAAGATATGACGGGGATAGGATATTGAAACTGATAGATTAAAGAAAAGATAATCTATTGTTTATAAAGCCTGCAAACCATTAGTACCTCTGCTCCTGATATTATTTACTCTACCCCACCTAAGGCTAAGGTTCTCACATATAATAATATGCTTGAATGTGTATTTTGACAATTGGGTAGTGGGGATACGGGATTGAGGCTATAGGGATAACTGTTAGTCCTTTTTCTCCAAAAATAAGGAGCTAAAATAGAATAGTTTGTCTCTGCTTACCTACAGTAATGCAATGGGTTGATATTGGCAGGAGCTTGTGTTTTGATGTGGCATCACTTCCATCACTAAGGTCAATTGCTAATAAACAACGAACTGGAAATTTAGGGGGAATGCTACAACTGTCTGCTACGTTAGTGGTAACAGGAGTTCTGGCGCCATTTCAGGGTCACTATTTGTGTTTGTCTATCAGAGTTAAGAATATAGTCATTTTCTCTCAGTTTAAGCCTTCTCTATAGAATTTCTGTCAATTGTTCGACTCCATTAAGTGTGCAGAGGAAATAAAAGCCTGAATGACAAATCCACCAGGGGCTATGGATAGACCCTTTCTTTGTCCATACTCTGAGCGCTGCATTAGGTCTCATTATCCATTTATAATAAGTGACCTCTGCCCCCCGGGTCATTGAAAAATATTCAGTGTGCTTTTCTGACACATAGGGCACCTTTCTCAATAGACATATGAAACAATGAAACGTCTGGTAGTCTGAAGAAGTAGTAGACATTGCAGGTTTTTAAATAAATACATAGCCTTGTGCCAAATCACTCTGGCAATTTTTTTCATTGCTCTTGCATGGTTCAGAAATGGGTCCAAAGGAGCCTAAATGCCTAGAAAATAATTGTAGTGTTCTTTTTCTCTTTTATTCTTCTAATAAAAAAAAAAAATTGCCGTGTTTTTCAATTTTGCTTTCTAGAATGGTTTGCCTTCATTATCAGATTTTGCATTTCCTAATAGAAAATTATAGAAGGCCTTGGTGTAGTGCCTGGAGAGAGCCATCACTTTGGAAAACGTTTGCCAAATCTCCCTAGGATGGCTCTGCAGGTTATCTATGACATGTTAAAAACCTATCTTCTAATCCTCTGTCCTGCCCAAACTGGTGGTGACCAAGCAGGAAAAGTATTTGATCACTTCGTTGGTCACTATAGTACAGATGTCTCTTGTGATATAATTTTGGACCACCTACTAAGAAAGCTCTGTATATCCAGTCTGTCTCGAGCTTGGTAGACTTGGGAAAAGGTGATTATTGGCTGAACTATAGACAGAATGTAAGAAAATAGCCATTTCCATAGCTTTACATGATGCCAGCTGCAAGGCAGACTTCCGAAAGTTAGAATTTTGACCACCAGTAACTAGGTGTACAGGTTAGTACAGCGCCTATGTTACATAGTGATAGAAGTTAGTGATTTATGTAAAATGTTAGGAGAGGAAAAGTAAAAGATTGAGAGCCACTTATTTTGCAAGTCATGTGAAGAAACTTTGAAAGTTTAAATTAAAATCTTACCTTAATATTTAAAATAATTAATATAATATTTAAAATACTTTATTTTTATTTTAGTTAACATATTTAAAATATATTTGTATAGTATAAAAATTTGTTTACAAATTATTTTTCAATTTTTTTATCTTTTGGGTTTTTCTTTTTTTGAGACAGGGTCTCACTCTGTTGCCCCAGGCTAGAGTGCTGTGGCGTCAGCCTAGCTCACAGCAACTTCAAAATTCTAGGTTGAAGTGATCCTCCTGCCTCAGCCTCCTCAGGAGCTGGGACTACAGGTGCCTGCCACAATGCCATCTAGTTTTCTATTGTTAGTAGATGGGGTCTCGCTCTTACTCAAAAAGCCATCCTCCTGCCTCGGCTTCCCAGAGTGCTAGGATTACAGGCGTGAGCCACCATGCCTGGCCTATTTTTTCAAATTTGAGGCCCAGGATTTCTGTTAATAAAGTTCTGTTTCTCTTCTGGAAGCTTATTTTGTATTTATTGTCACATATACTGACTTATTTTATTAAACACATATGAGGCACACAGGGATTTGAAGAAGCCCGGTTTATTACAATAGTTAGTAGCCACCCTGTCTTCAGGGCCCAGGGGTTTTAGTTTAACAAAGTAGTTTTCCTATGAAGTGATGTACTACTCCATGCTGTCACATGTTGGAACACAGAGATGTTACCTGCATAGGAATGACCATTATGTCCAAACGTAGACTTTTTTTCTCCAAACAAGTTACAGAAAACCTTAGAGTTGTCAGAACTCTCTCCTTGCCAAGAATTAATATATTAACTGGATTATAGCATCATTTGACAAATTGCTTACAAAATACATCAAAATTGATTGGACATTCTGTATGTGAATTGACAAATGGCCGCATTAGGAGGAGGGAAATCCATTAATTATAATTGCTCTCAATCATAGGAAACATAATCGTATAAATATGGATTTTGCTAAAACAAAAATCCGTACTTTATGGTTGTGTTGGTTATGCGTATATCTATACCTCTTTGCCATTAATAGAAGACCTGTGATTAGCCGTTGTCTTTTACATAATGAAAAGATAATAATTGCTGCTATGTTAAAAGATGTGTTTTTGGCTTTCCTGGCTGTATAATGTTTGAAATATTCTAGAAAATACCAGGGAAAACCCTATATCTCAGCCTTTCTTATCAATTTTCAATTTAACCTCCATTTCTCCCTCTTGTGCTTATATGTTTCTGTTATTTCCTAGATAACCCTTACAAAGTTGTCACTGTCTCAGTGTAGGTTTATGTATTGACAGGATTTTCACTTAGGAAATAGGAAATCTATAAACATGAATGGTTCTGATTTCCTTAACATGGTTACTTTGACTAAGTCATTCCTTTCTACGCTTCAGTTTTCCTTGTTTTTCTAATTAAAGGACTTAAAAATCCTTTTCAACCTTTGAATTTTGGGGGATTCCTGCCCTAGAATTTCATAACTTGTCCTAAAACTCATGACAACATAACCACAGCATATTAGAAGAGAGGGAGGCATGCAGCAGGGAAGCCCAGAGGGAAGGGCTCATCTTACTACACCTTTTCTTTTGTAGTATATGCTGTGACAGAATTTTCTAATTTTTGCTAATAACTTCTGATTGCAAAATAGTAGAAACAAAAGAACCTGCATTATTCTTTATAGAAAATGTGTGTTTCAGAAACACTGTTTTTTTTTTTTGTTTGTTTGTTTGTTTTTGTTTTTTTAAGACAGAGCCTTAAGCTGTCACCCTGGGTAGAGTCCTGTGGCATCACAGCTCACAGCAACCTCCAACTCCTGGGCTCAAGCGATTCTCCTGCCTCCGCCTCCCAAGTAGCTGGGACCACAGGCACCTGCCACAATGCCCGGCTATTTTTGGTTGCAGCCGCCATTGTTGTTTGGCGGGCCCGGGCTGGATTTGAACCTACCAGCTCAGGTGTATGTGGCTGGCTCCTTAGCCTCTTGAGCCATAGGCACCGAGCCAAGGACTATTATTTTGTCTTTTTTTGAGACGGAGTATCAAGCTGTCACTCTGGGTAAAGTGCCAGGGCATCATAGCTCACAACTTGAGCTCCATCTCTTGAGCTCAGGCCATCCTCTTGCCTCAGTTTTCCTATTTTTAGTAGAGATGGGATCTCGCTTTTGCTCTGGCTGGTCTCTAACTCCTGAGCTCAATCAATCTACCTACCTCCGCCTCCCAGAGTGCTAGGATTAATAGGCATGAGCTACCATGGCCAGCCTATTTTTTTTTTTTTTTTTTTTTTAAGACAATCTCACTTTGTCCCCTTGGATAGAGTGCTGTGGTGTCATAGCTCACAGCAACTTCACACTCTTGGGCTTAAGCAATTCTCTTGTCTCAGCCTCCCGAGTAGCTGGGACTTCAGGTGCCCGCCACACACCCAGCTATTTTTGTTGTTGTTGTTGTTGTTGTTGTTGTTGTTATTGTTGTTTTTAGCAGGCCTGGCCAGGTTTGAACCTGCCAGCCCCAGTGTATGTGGCCGGCGCCCTAACCACTGAGCTATGGGTACCAAGCTGATGAGAAAAAATGTTTTAAAAACCCAAGAATGACATAGTGAGACTGTATCTCAAAAAAAAAAAAAAAAAAAAAAAAAATTATTTTTCTCATCATCTTTCTTGCTGAAGGTAACCAGCTCAAAGACTGAGGCATAGATTGTCTCCCTACAGTAGTTTCAGTCTGTCCTCCCGTTGTTGTTATATGACAGGAGACTTTTGGCCAGCTGATTCTGTGGCACTTGGTAGAGAAATGAGAAACCCTGTATTTCCTTTGTTGCCTTTATACCATCAATTTCCTTCTACTTTGTTTTCTTTGTATTTTATGACTACATGAAGGGAATTCATACCCAGCCATACATGATATGAAATCTAGGGTTGGAGCTGAGATTTTGGAAGTCTTTTTTTTTCTTTTAGAATAGTGGTTTTCTTTTTTCTGAAGCATTTTGCTGCCTTCAGGTGCTAGATGGCCATCTATGATTATGGCATCAACACCCTTGAATATGAAACTAACAAACCAGCATTTTCTGAAGTGAAATAATCTAATTTCTCAGGGGTAGTAAGTGCATGTGAAGTCCCAGGACAGAGTACTTTGTTTCTGTCGCTGTACGTGAAGCTGCCTTATAACCTTGTGTTGTGACCTCTGGTTAAAGTTTTCTCTGTTGTTTGATCATATCATATGATATCTCTAATCAAGATACATAAGATTTTTATTAAGATTATTAAAAAGATTATATTAAGGAGACATTCAGTACAGAAACCAAAAATCTCTCTATCAATTATATAATTGATATTTGGGGATAAGAATTTCTTACATGTGCCATATACTTAATTAAAAATAACTGAGCCCAGTATGAATAAAGTGATAAATATAAGGAATTTTATAGAAGGTTAAGAACATGGTCTTTAGGGTTTATAGTGCTGCTACTTACTGTCTATATGATTTTGGGCAAATAGCCTCCCTGGTCTTTTATCTTTCTTTAAAATGGGAACTAATAATACTCACAGGGTCATTGTTCAAGGAAATGATATAATTCACCTAAAACCTTTAACTAAGTAGCTTGGATAGAAAGAAAAACTTAATTAAAGATAGCTGTCAGTTGCAAGTGGTTGGGGTAGAACTAGTATCCATGTTCTCCTTTCTTGCCTCTCACGATTCCAAGTACTACCAGGTGGCACAGCTAAAGATGCTTTGTTGCTAATAAACAGCAGTGAAAAGAAAGGATTTGTGTTATGTCTCCTATGAAATTAAGTGGTTATATGGATGAGATGACTCTAACCTATTGTGTTCATTCTCAGAGGTATGGGAAGGAATTTTACTTAGCAATTCTAATCTGTAAATGCAAGTTGGGAATTTCCTTTAGACCTATTTAGTCTGAGCATTTTCATTCCCTGAATATTTTGTGAAGAATGAGAGTTTTTTAGTGTCCAGCGTGTCCTGAAAGGCTGAGCTCTGGATGCTCTTTTTTATTAGGTTTTTTTTTTTTTTTAATCTTATATGGGAGATGGATTTTTTTTTTTTTCTTTGACAATTGTCTTAAGACTCTGAAACTTTTCCCTAATAGGGAAGGCTCTTAACATTAAAGCTTCCACAATGCAGGAAGACTGATTTTCTAAGATTAACATTGACATCACTGTTCACTATTACAGCGATGGAGGAGATGAAAGGGACTTTTATTTTTTATTCCTTATGTTTTGAAGTTTATAAGGAATATTTTTCCAAAATATTTTTAGAAAGGAAGGAAGAAATGATTGAATGAGACAGGGAGTGAAAAGTGGAAGAATGAGGAAGAAAGAGAAAAAAGTTGGAAAGGAAGGAAAAGCAAGAAGGGAGGGAGAAATGACTATTTCCGCTTATGACAGAGGATTTAATTTAAATGTGATCAAGCAGTCTAGATAAACAAGAGCCTAAGGCATTAACATGAATGACACATACAGTATTATGTGGAAAAAACATGTTTTAGAAAAATACTAGTATGATTTACTATTTATTATTATTGATTATTTATCATTGAATGATCCTGAATACTTTGTATACCTCATACCCTTTCGAAGAAAGTAGTCAAGACGACTGTGTCAGCCTACTGATCAAGAAATACATGCTTATTTTTTTAAATATTCATAAAACAGGCTTCAAACAAAATTATTATTGAAATATTAAAACATATGCAGAATACAGTGAATTATGTAATACACCTACCTGTTACCAAGTTTTACCAATTAACAGGGTTCTGCCACTCTTGTTTCTTATGTTCCCTGAAAATATATTTTTTTTGTTTTTTATTTTATTTTATTTTATTTTATTTTATTTTATTTTATTTTATTTTATTTATTTATTTATTTTTTTATTATAGGTAAAAATATGCACGATAGATGTGGCCCGACCCATCACCCTCCCTCCACCCAAACCTCCCCCCTCCCTTCCCCTTCCTTGATCCTTTCCTCATAGTCTTGCGGTATAGTTGGGTTATAGCCTTCATGTGAAAGCTATAATTTAGCTTCATAGTAGGGCTGAGTACATTGGATACTTTTTCTTCCATTCCTGGGATACTTTGCTAAGGAGAATATGTTCCAACTCCATCCATGTAAACATGAAAGAGGCAAAGTCCCATCTGTCTTTAAGGCTGCATAGTATTCCATGGTATACATGTACCACAATTTGCTAGTCCATTTGTGGGTCGATGAGCACTTGGGCTTCTTCCATGACTTAGCAATTATGAATTGGCCTGCAATAAACATTCTGGTACAGATGTCTTTGTTATATTGTGACTTTTGGTCTTCTGAATATAAACTTGGTCAATTTGTGGCTTTTCATTGCTGTGAGAAATTCTCTGACAATCTCAGGACTCTGGTGCCAGCAGGGTGTTTTTAATATGTATTTTAATGTTTCATAGGTGATGGTATTCAAGTTCTGCTGCCCAGAACTGTGTTTATTCTTTTCACTTTCTTTACGCTGCTCTTTCAGGTCAGTTAGTAACTGTAACACCTCGTAGTTACTGAGCAGCGCAGAATTGGCATCCCTCACTTCCATGTCTTCCCCGCCTCGACTACCTCAGTGGTACACGGCAGCTGCCTGCACCAGCCGCCCGGTTCCGAATGCCGCCTTTGGTTATTTCTTTTCTTAGAGTTTCATAGTTCTCTTTGTAGAGATCTTTCACTTCCTTTGTTAGGTATACTCCCAAATATTTCATTTTCTTTGGCACTACTGTGAAAGGAATTGAGTCCTTGACTGTTTGGCTTGGTTGTTGTTGGTATACATAAAGGCTACAGATTTATGGGTGTTGATTTTGTAGCCTGAGACATTGCTGTATTTCTTGATCATTTTTAAAAGTTTTATAGTTTTATAGAATCCCTAGTGTTTTCCAGATATACGATCATATCATCTGCGAAGAGTGAAAGTTTGATCTCTTCTGACCCTATGTGGATACCCTTGATCGCCATTTCTTCCCTAATTGCAATGGCTAAAACTTCCATTACAATGTTGAAGAGGAATGGAGACAATGAGCAACCTTGCCTGGTTCCTGATCTAAGTGGAAATGATTTTGATTTAACTCCATTCAACACGATATTGGCTGTGGGTTTGCTGTAGATGGCCTCTATTAGTTTAAGAAATGTCCCTTCTATACCAATTTTCTTAAGTGTTCTGATCATGAAGGGATGCTGGATATTATCGAATGCTTTTTCTGCATCAATTGAAAGAATCATATGGTCCTTATTTTTAAGTCTGTTTATGTGTTGAATTACATTTATAGATTTACGTATATTGAACCACCCTTGAGACCCTGGGATAAATCCGACTTGGTCATGTTGTATAATTTTTTTGATGTGTTATTGGATTCTGTTTGTTAGGGTCTTATTGAGTATTTTAGCATCAATATTCATTAGTGATATTGGTCTATAATTTTCTTTTCTTGTTGGGTCTTTCCCTGGTTTGGGGATCAAGGTGATGTTTGCTTCGTAGAATGTTGGGTAATATTCCTTCTTTTTCTATATTTTGAAAGAGGTTTAGTAGTATAGGTACTAGTTCTTCTTTAAATGTTTGGTAGAATTCTGATGTAAAGCCATCTGGTCCTGGGCTTATCATTTTAGGAAGATTTTGTATAGTTGATGCTATTTCAGAACTTGATATAGGCCTGCTCAACATTTCCACTTCATTCTGGCTAAGTCTTGGTAGGTGGTGTGCTTCCAGGTATTGGTTGATATCTTGCAAATTTTCATATTTGTGTGAGTAGAGTTTTGTGTAGTATTCGTTAAGGATTTTTTGAATTTCTGAGGGGTCTGTTGTTATTTCATCATTACCATTTCTGATTGATGAAATTAGAGATTTTACTTTTTGTTTCCTGGTTAGGTTGGCCAAAGGTTTATCTATTTTCTTGATCTTTTCAAAAAACCAACTTTTGGATTTATTGATCTGTTGTATAATTCTTTTGTTTTCAATTTCATTTAATTCTGCTCTGATTTTGGTTATTTCTTTTCTTCTGCTGGGTTTGGGGTTGAAGTATTCTTCTTTTTCCAGTTGCTTGAGAT
>CAUYPK010015388.1:0-13090 GCA_963574355.1 Loris lydekkerianus
ATATTGAACCAGCCTTGAGACCCTGGGATAAAACCAACTTGGTCATGATGTATAATTTGTTTGATGTGTTGCTGGATTCTGTTTGTTAGCATCTTGTTAAATGTTTTTGCATCTATATTCATTGGTGATATTGGTCGATAATTTTCTTTTTTTGCTGGGTCTTTTCCTGGTTTGGGGATCAGGATGATGTTTGCTTCATAGAACATGTTGGATAATTTTCCTTCTTTTTGTATATTTTGGAACAGGTTGAGTAATATAGGTAATAGTTCCTCTTCAAACCTTTGTTAGAATTCTGACATGAAGCCATCTGATCTCGAGATTTTCTTTTTATAGAGATTTTGTATGGTTGATGCTATTTCAGAATTTGATATAGACCTGTTCAACATTTCCACTTGATTCTGGCTAAGTCTTGAAAGGTGACATGCTTCCAAGTATTGGTCAATTTCCTTAAGATTTTTATTTTTCTGAGAATAAAGTTTCTTGTAATATTCATTAAGGATTTTTTGAATTTCTGAGGAGTCTGTTGTTATTTCATCTTTGTCATTTCTGATTGATGAAATTAAAAATTTTACTCTCTTTTTTCTGGTTAGGTTATCCAAAGGTTTATCTATTTTGTTGACCTTTTCAAAAAACCAATTTTTTGATTTATTGATCTGTTGTATAATTCTTTTGTTTTCAATTTCATTTAATTCTGCTCTAATTTTGGTTATTTCTTTCCTTCTACCAAGCTGGGGTTGAAATGGTCTTCCTTTTCCAGTTGCTTGAGATATCCCATTAGGTTACTTTCCTCTCTTTTTGTTCTCATGAGGAAGGCTTGCAGTGCTATAAATTTTCCTCTTAGGAGTGCCTTTGCAGTATCCCAGAGGTTCTGATAATTCATGTCTTCATTGTCCTTTTGTTCCAAAAATTTGCTAATTTTCTTCTTAATCTCATCTCTGACCCAGCTATTATTCAGCAGAAGGTTATTTAACTTTCATGTTTTTGTATGAGTATGCAGATTCCTGTTGTTACTGAGTTCAACTTTTATTCCATGGTGGTCCGAGAAGATGCAAGAAATAATTTCTATTCCTTTAAATGTACTGAGTTTAGACTTGTGACCTAAGATGTGATCAGTTTTGGAGTATGTTTCATGGGCTGATGAGAAGTATGTGTATTCAGTTTTGTTGGGATGAAATGTTCTGTTGATGTCTGTTAAATTCAAACGTTGATGGTTAGGTTTAAATCTAAAATTTCTTTGTTCAGCTTCTTATTGAAGGATCTATTGAACACTGCCAAAGGAGTGTTAAAATCTCCAACTATTATGGAGCTGGAGGAAATCTAGTTACTCATGTCTGTTAGAGTTTCTCTTATAAATTGAGGCGCATTCTTGTTGGGTGAATAAATATTAATAATTGAAATCTTGTCATATTGAGTATTACCCTTAACAAATATGAAGTGACCATTCTTATCCTTCCTTACTTTTGTTGGTTAAAGCCTATTCTATCTGCAAGAATCGCAACGTCTGCTTTTTTCTAATTTCCATTTGCCTGAAATATGGACAACCATCCTTTCACCCTGAGTCTATATTTATCTTTTAAGGTAAGATGAGATTCTTGTATGCAGCAGATATCTGGCCTGAGTTTTTGTATCCAGTCAGTTAACCTGTGCCTCTTTAGAGGACAGTTTAAACCATTCACATTAATCAAGAATATTGATAAGTCTGGTAAAATTTTGGGTATTGAGTTTTTCGAAAGTCCAGTGGACATTTTTAATCTTTTAGCCACCGTGGAAATTGGAGTTTGACCAAAAGTTTCTGAGTGAGTTTACTTTTCTGGTAGAGGATTGGGCTGTTTATATGTAGGATAGGTCTGAGAATATCCTGAAGAGCTGGTTTGGTTATGGCAAATTTCTTCAACATGTGAATGTTATTAAATTATGTGATTTCTCCATCATAAATGAAACTCAGTTTAGCTGGATACAAGATCCTGGGTTGAAAGTTATTTTGTATTAGGAGATTAAAAGTTGATGATCACCCTCTTCTAGTTTGAAAGGTTTCAGCAGAGAGATCTGAAGTCATTCTAATATTCTTCCTTTGTATTCTTACTTTGTAGGTTGTGGTTTTCTTACATCTGGCTGCTTTCAGAATTTTGTCCTTCATATTAACTTTAGTGAAGTTAATTATGATGTGTCTGGGTTGTCTTATTCGCGTTGAGTCATGCTGGGGTTCTGAAACTGTTTACTATCTGCATTTCAGAATCTCTTGGCATGTATGGAAAGTTCTTCTTTATAATCTCATGAAAAAGGGCCTCTGTGCTTTGTGAAGCAACTTCGTCACCTTCAGGGATTCCTATATGGTGAATATTAGTTTTCTTCGAATTGTTCCAAATCTCTCTGAGAGAATGATCCATTTTTGCTATCCATTTCTCTTCCTCTTTGAGCACTTGGGAGCATTAAAAAGCTTTGTCCTCAATGTCAGAAATTCTTTCTTCTACTTGCTTCATTCTGTTACTGAGGGATTCTACTATATTTCTCATATCCTTGAGGACTGCAAATTCTTGTCTCAGTGTGTCAAAATCTTTGGTGATTTTGTCTTTGAACTTATTGAATTCTTGAGACAATTTTTGAGTTGTTCCTTGAATTTCTAATTCCAACGTTACCTCCATTCTATTGATCTTATTTGCATCCAAACTCTGAATTCAATTTCTGACATGTCAGCCATTTGTCTATGTACAGGATTTTAGGTTAGGTCCACCGTATCATTCCTTGGGGGAGTTGATCTACTCAGGTTATTCATATTACTTGGGTTTTTACACTGATTCCATCCTATGATTATTTCTACTGTTTGGCTAGATGAGCACATAAGGTGAAGTTGGGTTGGGGGTGGTTCCTAGAGTAGTGATTAACCAGCCCTTTACCCAAGAGCTGTGACTGTGTCTGTACCTTTTCCCCTAAAGCTTTGAAAGGACCCATACAGTGCTTTGTCCTGAGGCACTGGGGACCTGCTTGGTGTGGTGGGGATAAGTGGCTCTGTCTTATTTTCACCTGGTTTCTGTCCTACCCTAGTGAATTAGTTTTTCTGGGTTGAAATCTCAGCTGTGGAGAAATACCAGCAATTAAGTCACCCTGCCCCCCATGGGCAACAACTGGGAAAAGAAAATCAAACCTTCCCACAACCACACACCCAGGGTACCACTTTGTATAGTCCTTGGGTGATTGGTGTATTCTGAGAGATCAAAATCAGTTGTCTCAGTCATTACCCCATCTCAAGGGAGGGAGTTCAAAAGGTCTCTGGCAACTAGATAGCAGGGATTTGCTGGCAGCTCAAGTATGACTCATTCTGGTGCTCCGTGGAGTCAGAAGGACCCTCCAGCAAATGAATTAGTCTGGGAAGTTTGATGCCTCTTTTCCCACCTTGCATGTCTGTCACACCTAGTCACTGGTAACCCCACAGGGCTATGACTCAGTTACCTCCAATGAACAGATGCTCTGGGGGTTTGAGCCTGCCTGAGTCACAAGGAGATCTATGTCTTCTTGGCCAGGCCTCCACACTCTGCCACCATCCAGCAGGGGAAGCTGAGGTCTGACAACCTCAGGTGGTTAATGGAAGCTGGGGCAGTTCACTCAGTTCCAGCCCCGCCCCTGATTGATGTTGCTGACACTTATATTTGTGCAGAATTTGTGGTTCTGTCCAGGCTATATTCCCCTGAGGATCAACCGCTGTTTCATAGAAACTGCAATTCAACCCCAGTCTGCTACTGCCCAGAGCTGGTGTTTGTTTCCCCCTTCAAGTCTGTGTTGGGGTGGGTGTGGTTAGAGCTTACACTCAGCTTTCCATTTCCCACTGCCTTTTTCTCAGCTATGATTCCCTGAGGGTCAGGTGTTTCTTAGGCTCACTAAGCAGTCCTGGTGCAGCCCTGTCCTGGGAGTATGCTGTCTCTGCACAGGTGTCTTCAATTCTCTGTCCCACAGCTCTCTGGCCAGGCCAGTACCATCTCAGGCATACGCTTTGCTCATGGGGCCTGTGTTAGTGTCCCAGATCTATTCCGCCAGTGTCTGCCACAGGAGAAGATGCCTGGCTTTCTCTGGTTGCCCAGAGAGACATGGAGTGTCCTTCCAAAATATCCCCAGGGGTGTGAGCCCTATTGTTCCCTCTGCTGCCACTGCTGCTCTGTGCTGGGGGTACCACCTCTCCCTTTCCCCCTATGGTTCCTTCAGTCCACCATTTTCTCCTTACCACTGTGCCACAGAATCAGCACAGACCTGTAACAGCCCACGCCCTGTCCTCACCTCTCAAGAAAATGCCCAAGGATCTGGACTCCATGGGGGACAGGCTTCTAGACCTCTGGGTGAGAGTGGAGGTGAGTGCTGATAGTTCAGAATTGCAGGTAGAGAATACGTACAGTTTTATACAGTTTTATGCCTGGCAGGAGAGTGCCATGGCATCCTTGTAGAGGAAGGAGGTCCAGTTTTTAGAGGGTCTTTCCTGTGGGATAAAATGGGAGGACGTTTGAACTCTGCTTGCTTGTTTGTAGAAAGTATACTGCAAGCTGTTCTCAAGGGGGAGGGGACTCCCATCTACTTGGCGTTGAATTTTGTACCTTTTGTTTGTATCCCTGGGGTTGCAGCTCACCTCAGCAGGATTGATGTGCATTCTTCAACCTTCTCTCTTGGCTCAGCTTCAAAGCATCAGCTTACTTGCTAAACTTCTGTACTTTAACTCTCCTTCTGGATGGGTGCCTCTGTGGAAAGCTGGCTCCAGTCGGCCATCTTGCCTCTGCCTCTTTATTTATTTATTTCCTTATGATTTTATTATTCACATTTCCTTTTCTTTAGCTTACTTTATTGTAATAATACAGTATATAATACATCAAATATATAAAATACATGTTCATTGACAGTTTTGTTATTCAAAAGTAGGCTATTAGTAGTTACATATGGGTAGAGCCAAAAATGACATGTACATTATTTTTTCTTTGCAGTTTTTGGCTGGGGCTGGGTTTGAACCTGCCACCTCTGGTATACAGGGCTGGCACCCTACTCCTTGAGCCACAGGTGCCGCCCCCAACATGAACATTTTTGGTTGTGCAGGGTGCTGGCAACCATAACCCTCACATTGTTTAAGGGTCAAGTATGTATAATTATATATATATGTGTGTGTGTGTGTGTGTGTGTGTGTGTGTGTGAGTGTGTGCGCACGTGTGTAGACTTTTATATATACAAAGAATACTAGAATATACATAGAAAACAATTATAGAATGTGTATATAACTAGGAAACTATACAACAGAAAACTAGAATGCTTCCATTTATTTACTTACTTTGGTCTCCTGGTTTTTCTACTTTTTCTCAGTGGGAATGTAGTGTGATAAAAAAATGCTCCATTATGAATAAGCATTAGTGAAAATCAAAACTTAAGTCTTGACTTGTGTCCTAAATTAAGAGTGAAATTAGTATTTTGAGGATATCCTAGAATTATACAAGCATGATTTCACTGCAGCCAACTTCTAACTGGAGTACTAGGTTAAACTTCATGTCCTGCATTGTAAGAAGACTAAGAAAAAGGAAATGGAAAATAAAAATAAAAGTAGAAGTCTACATATATTCCTGTCTCTGTGGTTTAGGGTTAATATCAGACTAAAAATTACTTTAATAATAAAATTTTATATCTGTACAATTAAAGGAGATTTAATCTATTTTTGAGGTTTCAGCATGCCCTCTACCAGATAAAAATATAAACCACTTCAGTTTTCACTTGGCCTATGTTTTTCAAATTCCCAGTATGTGCCAGGTTCTGTTAAGGTGCTTTGGATAAATTAGTGATGACAGTCTCTATCCTTTGGGCAGTACTTATTGTGGGAGGAGAAAGGCAATAAATTAACTAGCTGGTAGAACAGAGTACTGCAGACTGAAAGAGAAATTAGGGATTTGTGAGGAGGCTCTCAAGGATCATTTGAAGTGGGACACAACAGCCTACCCTGTGGCTGAAGCTGGAAATGTCCTTCAGAGTGTCCTGAGTTAGGTGGGGGGATGGGCTTGTATATGGCCATGTGGACCAGTTACTGAATACCTCCCCCAAGCTCCTTCTTGGTGGAGGCAGATTTCTCCAGTGGACTCAATGCCTGAAGAGCCCAACAGCTGAGAACTGTCCCTGAGCCACACTCCTAGCAATGGGGAAGAGCTTTTCTGTGTTGAGTAGACATCCAGTTTATTAAAAGGTGATACATACGTACAATGGGAAAATGAAAAAGTGAAGTCAAGTATGGAGAACCATGATGTTGATGGGGCAGGGTGGGGTTGCTACTTACATAGGGTAGTCAAGGGGAGGCTTCCATGAGAACGTGAGATTTGAACAAATAGTGATGGAAGTCAGAGAGTTAGTTATGAGACTGACTAAGGCAGAGGGAACAGTAGGTGCAGAGCCCCTAAATTATAGTGATGGGTATGCTGGTGTGTGCAAAAAACAGCAAGGAGGTTAGTGTGAGTAGAGTAGTAAGAGGAGGGGGAAGACGGGTAGAAGATGAGAGCAGGGAGGAGATGTTGGGCTGGTTTGTGTCGGTGCTTGTAGATATTTAAAGACTAAGTTTAAACAAAAAGTGCAGTGGGGAGCCACTGCATGGCCAAGCAGAAGACTGAAGTGATCTATGTTTTCAAATGGAAAACTCCAGCTGCTATGCTGAGAATAAACTCTATGTCAGGTGTCCAACCCTTTGGCTTCTCTGGGCCACATTGGATGAAGAAAAGTTGTTGTGGACCACACATTAAACACACAAACGCTAACAAAAGCTGATGAACAAAAAAAGGGTTCGTGCATAATTTTGTGATGTCTACCATGAAAGATAAGCAAAAAATTTCTCCCATAATAATCGTAATGATGCAGTAGCCCATTCAGAGAGTCTTTTCAAATTGTCAAGCAGGTCCCAAGTTGCGATCACTAATATAGAAAATGTAAATATCTAAGTAATAAAAAGTCTTTAGAGGACTTTTGATGTATTTTTGCTATAAAAATAAAATAAAAGTGGGCAACATAAAGCTAGTGGGACATTTGACACTCTATTTGAGAAAGTAATGCATCAATACCTGGTTCGTTAGGTAGCTGCAATTCTCAGTCAGTTCTCAGAGTGATCCTCTGATATTTTGGCTCAAATTTTACTCTGAAATTTGAGTAAATTCTTGAAAATAGTTGCTTGCAAAAGTAGGTGCTGCCAAAAAGCTATAACATGAATAAGGCATGATTGTGAAGCAAGGGATAATTGTCTGAGAAGACAGGATCTATAAAAGTCCAGTAGAGACACAATCAAAAAATTTTTTAAGTTGAAAGTCAGATTGCAGCTCTATGCATTGCTTTTCAAAATCGGCAGGGAACATATTTATATCAAGTAAAAATAGAGTTATAAATGTACCAAAATATTGATTATGTTCTCAGAAATCTTGAAGTCTCTTTTCAAATTCTTGTGCCAAATCAAAAAGCAAGGCTGCACATTTTTCACTGTTCACAGGATTGTGTTTAGCCAATGTGTTGAAATTCATAAAATTGTTTGCCTAATCTGACCTTGCCATCATTTCAGTTTTATTTGGAATGCTGTTACGGTTTGAAACATTGTATTGATTAGTTGGTATTCACCTTGGAGACACATGTTTCACTCATTTAAATGAGTGGTTAAAGCCAGTAAAAATTCTAAATCTGTAAGCCATTTTTCAATGTCAAGTTTTTGCACAAATTTGGTTTTTGATACCATAAAATAACTTGACAACATGTTGCTTATCATAAAATATCTTCAACATTGGCTTCAATTTAGCCATCTAACTCTCAAAAAGCAAATGATGTCTAATAAGCATCAACACTTTAAAGAAATTTCTAGAATTGGCCCCAATTACTTTTTTCTTTAACTTCCCCAATATAAAGGAAATGTTAAAAGAAAGACATTTTAATGACATTTGGGACATCAAGGGTTATACAATGACAGCTCAGATGATAATTTCAGAAAAAGAGTTCTGAAATTGTTTTGAAGTGTGCACTACGTATATGCATTAATGCATAGCTCTCCAAGGTGAGTACTTCGAAGACTTGAGCAATGAGGTGTGTAGTGCTCATATATACCCTGAATTGTTTCTTTGATTCTTCCTAAGGGATTTCAATTATGTATAAATTTGATCATCTTTGCCTTCTCTAGCTATCATTTTGTATGAATATGTTTATGTAATTTCTTATCTCTTTATTTCTATTTTACATTATTTACTTTTTATATATCCTCTGTGTTACTTATTGTGCCTTTTTCCAGTATGACTCCTCCTTTGTATCATTCAGATTCCATCTTATTTCTGTGATATTTTCTTGCCTATTCCCATTTCTTGCCTAAATTCTGCTACTTTAATTTTATGTACTATTATCTCTCTCTCCTTTGCATTTCTATATTTCTGCATTTCTTTATTATAGTGAGTACCTTATTAAGGTGACCTTTCTTCATTACAGTGAGTACCTTATTAAATTCTTCTTTTAAATATGTAGTAAAATACAGCATTGGTCATAATTTTTATTTGCTAGCTGGCAAAATTTTTTGATGACTATTCTTTGTCCTAATTTTTCTGGTTCTTCTCATATTTTAAATTTTTGACTCAATATTTTAACTTTTTCTTATAACTTACTCAAATACATTTTTCTTGGGCTAGATTTTGCTGACTATTGGTGTGTACGTGTGTGTATGAGTGTCCAGGGGTAACATGGCCTTTCAGGAAGCTTCACAGCCTAAATACTTTCTCCTTCTCTATCTTTTCCTTTCCCGAACCCACATGCACCCAGAGAGATCTTTAAGCTTCTTTTCTTACCACTGTTCTTACTCCCCATTGATCCAAATGATCTATACAAATTTCCACATCAAGGTGAGACCTCTTACCTTCAGGAAGTATATTTTTCTTTTCTCCAAAATGTGTAGCCATCCTTGTGGTCTTCTCTGAGCTTCTACTTGGTTTCACTAACTCTAAGCTTATTTTGGCATCTTACATATATTTTGAAGTGTGCAGATAAAAACTGTATCCCAGTTTTACTGAAAACAAAGTTTATGTTCTTTCCCCCCTTTCTCCTTGTTGGCTTTCATATAACTTCCAGAAGGAGAAGGGAAAAGACATTGACTTTCCCAGCCATGTTCATACTGGAAGTTTCTCTGCCCCCAGATCCCATATTTGTTTTAATTATCTAGACCCTATCCTCAAATAAGGGAACGATTGGCATGTATAGCATCTCTGAGATCCTTTATCACTGCTCCTAACCTCTCTTTATTTAATCAATCAACTTCAACAAACACAAATACTATGTGCTAAGTACCATAACAATGAGGTGCCCTTTACTTGTGTATGATAACCCAAGTACATGAACCATACTTTCATGAAGCATCTGAACTTAATGAATTTTAGCTAAATAGAAAAGTGAATTAAGGAACTTTATCAAATGTTAAGTGTTTTATGAAAAAAAAAAGCTACAGGCAAGACAAATTCTCAGCCATACTTAAAATTAATTATATAGTTCCCATTCAATTTGCTATATTTCCCCCCACATAATTTTTGTTAATAGATTATGTTTTCAACTCTCCTCCTAAACTACAGTAGGGAGGATAAAACTCATGCTTGTTTCTATACTTCTAAGAATACTGGAACAAGGATTGTTTTTGCCTTCTCTACTCTTTTTTGGTTTTGGTCATATTTATCTATTCAGGTATCTGGAGAAAAAGGATTTCTCTCATGGAAGAAACGAAGATCAATTCTGATGGATTAAAAATAACACATTTGTTGCTGTATTGTTGGTTTGAAGGCAGATCATCTTAATGCATATTAATACATTAATAGAGAAAATAAATTAGAGCATAACAACATTCAGTAAAATTCACCAATCTTCATAAGATCTTCACAAACTTGCAATATAAAGGACTTTTAAAATATGAAGGTATATTTTCAAACATTAGCACTAACATTATTTCTACTGTTGAAGTCTTAGAAGCTTTTTTATTTATAATTAAGAATGTATCAAGGATGCTCATTGTTTTCTTATCTATACTGAACTGGTGGCCCCAATCAGTTCATTAAAATAAAAAAAGGAATTAAAGTTGTAAAAATTGGAAAGGAAGGGCAAAATTTTTGTTATTCATAGAGATTATGATTATCTACTCTACGTAGAAAATCTATAGTGATTTTCAAATAATTTATATTTAATAAGAGGTTTAAACAGGTTTCTAGATATATCAGTATACAAAAATTATATTTTTATAAAGCAGAGAGATAGCTAGAAAATATTGTTTTTAAACAAATATAACTTATTACAGCCAAAATAAATTTTAAAATTCATTCTGATATAAATCTCATGAAAAATGTGGAAAACCATTGGGCAGATATTTATAGAATTCTATTAAGAGGTAGTAAAAAGATCTAAATAATTTAAGAAACATATTTATTGAAGGATGATTCAATACCATGAAAATGTCAGTGTTTGTTTAAATAGACCTGTATATTCAAAATGACTCCAATAAAAATCTCAAAGTTTTTTGAAGAACTGTAAAAGATGATTGTAATATATGTGTAAGAAGGCAAAGGGACAATGATAGAGAAGACATTCTCAAGTAATAAGATAAGGGAATTTGGGCAACACCTGTGGCTCAAAGGAGTTAGGGTGCCAGCCCCATATACTGGAGGTGGTGGGTTCAAACCCAGCCCCAGCCCCAGCCAAAAAACTGCAAAAAAAAAAAAAAAAAAAAAAAAAAAAGGTGGGGGGGAATTTGCCCTGCTGGAATTAAGATTTATTATGAAGAAATAGTGATCATGACATTATAGTACCAATGAAGAGAATAATGGAGCAGAGGAGGGGAGTTGGAAGCAAACTCATGCAGACACAGAAAAGATCTGTCAGTAACAGACAATCTGTAGATAACAGGCAGAGTAATAAGGAATATGTGGGGAAGGAAGGGCCACTCACAAGTGTTCAGAAACACTTGATTATTCCTGTGGAAAAAGGTGACATTGGAGCCATACTCACACACAGTGCAAAAATTTCAATTAAATTAAAAATATAAGCTTGAAGGCAAATAATGTATACATTTGAAAGAAAATATTATAGGATATTCTTACTTTTGGTGGGTGTGAAAATTGGTACCTCCCTCCCCCCACCCCTTACCCTATAGAGAACAACTTGGAAACTTTTTGGGGTAGGGAAACTTTTCTTACAAAAGACCAAAAATATAAGCATATCTAACATGAAGCCAAGGACTGAAGTATTTAACTACATAATAATTAAGAACGACTCTTAATAAAAGAGCAATAGACTGACATTAGTAATACAGATGAGTAGAGGTGCCTGTTCCTCCATCCATAGACAGATGAAACAATGAATAAAATAACTATGTTTTGATGAAAAAAAAATAAAAAACAGTGCTGGAGTGTATGAAAAGAATCAAAGATGTCCTTCAGAAATGAAGGAGAAATATATTCTTTCCTGCGCAAGCAAATTTAGAACACTCCAAGACTGTTATGGTGCTCTGTAAATCATACATATCTCTGCTATAAAGGTCAGTCATCAACACAGTAAAAAATAATTACATCTAGGAGAAATGCATAATACAAATTGACATCAAAAATACAAATTTTATGTGGGGGATAAGAGTTTGGAGGTTTTGTATGCTACTAAAGTTAAGTTGTTATCAGCATGAAAAAGTCTTTGTGTAAGCCTCATAGAAATCACAAAGCCAAAAAACTATAGCAGGTACTCAAACAATAAAGAAAGAAATCCAAATAGCACTAGAAAATTACCAAATCCAAAAGATAAACAGTAAGAGAGAAAAAAAAGGAACCAAAGATCTACAAAACAACAGGAAAACAATTTAAAAATGGAAAGATAAGTCCTTATTCATCAATAATTACTTTGAATATAAAATTAAAAATTCTCCAGTCAAAATTCTCCAATCAAAATATATACAGTGGTTGAATGAATAAAAAATAAGATCCAATTACATGCTGTCTACAAGAGACCCATTTTATCCAAAAGGACACACATTGGCTGAAAGTAAAGGGATAAAAGAAGATACTCTGTACAAATGGTGACCAAAAGAAAACAGAAGTGGCTATCCTTGTGTCAGATAAAACAGTTGTCTAGTCAAAAATTGTCATGAGATCTAAAAATGTTATTATTTAAGGATAAAGGGCACAAATCATCAAGAAGACGTAACAATTATATATATATATATATATATATATATATATATATATATATATATATCCAACATTGAATATATGAACACCTAAATATATAAAGCAAATATTAATGGACATAAAAGGAGAAATAAACAGCACTATAATAGCAGGTGACTTTGATATTCCACTTTCATCAATGGAAAGATAAATCAGTCAGAAAATGAAAAAGGAAATACTGGTATTGAACAGCATTTAAGATAAAATGGTCCTAGCAGATACATATGAACCATTCCACCCAACAAAAACAGAATTTTTGGCTTTCATATGAAAGCTATAACCCAGTTACAGCCCAAGAATATGGGGAACGGGGAAAGGGAGGGGAGGGAGACTGGAGGTGGGTAGAGAGAGGGGGATTGGTGGGATTACACCTGTGGTGCATCTTACAAGGTTATATGTGAACCTTAGTAAATGTGGAATGTAAATGTATTAGCACAATTAACTATGAAAATGCCTGGAAGGCTTTGTTAACCAGAGTGATGAAAATGTGTAAAATGATTTATGAAACTAGTATATGGTGCCACAAGTATTAATGTGTACATTAATGTACGCAGCTATGATTTAAGAAAAAAAATAAAGGAATATTTGTGCGAAGGAGGAAGGAAGCAAGGAAGGAAGGAAGGAAGGAAGGAAGGAAGGAAGGAAGGAAGGAAGGGGACCTCAGTTCTGTATGCCTGCAGTCTTTGTGCAGGACTGTGTGCAAGCTTTCTGACAGATCCCTGAATGGCATCCTGGAACTCCTGTTTAGATTGGGGGCCATATATTAAAAAGAAATCCTTCTATAAAATCCAGCTTATTGGCAATTTTTTAAAGAAGTCCTTACATAATTTTCTTAGTTAACTACAAATCCTATTTCCCACTTTGATATCTCTTTCTGTGTGTGTCTC
>CAUYPK010015389.1:0-22643 GCA_963574355.1 Loris lydekkerianus
ATTCTGTTACTGAGGGATTCGACTGTGTTTCTCAGATCTTTGAGGGATGCAACTTCTTGTCTCAATGTTTCAAAATCTTTGGTCATTTGGTCTTTGAATCCGTTGAATTCTTGAGATAACTTTTGGAATTCTAATTCGATCTTATTTGCTATTCAGATCCTGAATTCAATTTCTGACATCTCAGCTATTTGTGCATGGGGTCTTCTGCCGTTTCTGCCCCATTAATCCTTGGGGGAGTTGATCTACACTGATTGTTCATATTGCCAGAGTTTTTCTGTTGATTTTGTCTCATGATTGTTTTTCACCATTGCCTCTGGCCATCCTCAGTGTTAGGGAGGTGCCTTCCAAGATTAGACACCAGCAGGATCACTCTATTGTTGCTGGATCTTTGTAGGGAGTGACCCTGTGTAGTTCCTCAGGGGCTGCTCTAGCTAGAGAGTTCTGGTTGTGGAAGCAGCTCCGGTGTGTGACACACCTGGATCCAGCAACAGGGCTGGAGGTGGTCCGCACGGTTCTGGGAGTAACTGGTGCCCAGTGACTTTGGCACAGAGAGCCCAAGCCTCCGGCAGTCTCTGGTCAGGAGAAGGGCTCTGCGTAGAGGCAGGGAGGGCTCCAGAGGTCACGCAGCTACCAGAGTCCCTGGCCAAATGAATGGGCTAGTGTGGGAGCTGGTAGGACGCAGAAGGGGGGACGCAGGGTTGCATGGCTCCCGCAGTCCCTGGTCAGGAAATGTGGATGCCCGGTGGGTACAGGTCACTGGCCAGGGGTCGCTGCACAGCTCTTATGGAGATCTGGGCAGCACCAAGCCCAGGAGTTTGAAGTTTCTATGAGCTGTGACATCACGGCACTCTACCCAGGGCAACAGCCCAAGGCTCCAGTGTGCCAAAACCACCTCTGGCCCTAAGGATTAAGGCTGTAAGGCAGCTCAGACCCCGCTTTTAGGCTGCTCAGTCACTAGGTTACTTTGCCCCGCTTGATCCTTGCTCTGGAACCCTCAGGGCGGAGCTTGCGGGGGCAGTTTTTCACAATGGCTTCCTGTGCCAAGCTCAGAGACTCAGTCTGGGGCCCCAGACAATGCCAAAATTCTCCACACTCCTGCTCAAGCTCTCCCCAAGGCAGCTCCACTGAGCACCAAGTCCAAGAACACCAAAACAATTCACAGGTAAGGCCTTTCCGGTTTGCAGTCTCACTGCTGCTTGTACTCACAGTTGCCGGCATGATTGGGTCAATCAAACACACGCAACCACTTGCCAGTTTTCCACTGTTTTTGTCCTCCTCCTGGGGTCCAGAAGTTTCTTGCTGGCTCCCTGTGTCCTCAAAAGGGTGATCATAGGCAGATCCCACCATCCAGAGATGCCTGGAGTCTTGGCTCCCCAGACTCACCATGCCCAGTTGCAGGGAAGCTATTACTCGGCCGCCATCTTTAATCTCTTGTCCCCGTGATTGCATACTTGTAAATTTTTTAAACATATAATACTATATATTGTCTATGGCTAAAGACATACACAATGAAGGGCATAATCTAATCTCTCTAATCTCAGTTGAGGGCCTGTTTCCAGAGAAGATGCTCACAGATGGGACAGAGGAGGGACACAAAGGGATTTCCACTGGGGGGTGACATTTTATTTTTTTTATTTTTTTAAAGCCAATAATGCAGAAAGAAAATAGAAGAAGAAGAAAGAGAGGAAGAAAAATATAAAACCAGTTTTTAAATCAGTGAACCTGAACTTGAATTCTAGCCACAAGACATGCTCCATGGCCTTCGCCAACTCTCCTTCCTCTCACACATCTCTGAGACTTGGGTAACATAATAATGATAATCCATGTAAAACTGTGATGAGTTGCTGCTCAACACTCATACTATCATTGTCATTAGTAATTTGATTATTACTCAATTGCCTACAACACCTCAAGCCAAGAGAAAAAGTCTGGTGGTTTTTCTTGGTTCCACTACTTTTTTTCCAGTTGGGTTTCCCAAGGAGTACTCTCTTCTTGACTACTGCACACTAATGGTTTTATCCTCTCTAGCCCATTTTCTGAACATTCTCCCCAGAGCCACCTCTGTTGTTCTGACTGGAAAGTGGAGTTTCCTCTGTGTCGCAACCACTGTTCCTAAATGTTTTGACCTCTATTAGCAAGCACTGATGGCACGTTGGCTTCCCACTGTGGCAACATCTGGAGAATTGCATCCGTCCATCCTCCATCCACCGGGTGCCTGCAGCCTGGAGTCCCCTAACCTCTCTTTCCCCTTGGTTTGGATTACATGGACAACACCAGAGAACTCCCAGTCCCCAAGACCTCTTAATGCCTAGTTTCCCCAAAGCCATGAAGAAACAGAAAAAACATCCCTTTGTTGTAAACTCCTTTTGTCTGAACAGTTATGAAACATCCCTTTGTTGTAAACTCCTTTTATCAGAACAATTATTCTTACAGCAGTGAACGTATACCTTTTTACACCTTTGAGTTATTTCCTGAATTGAAATGGTTTCTATTCCTTTTCATTAATTTGATCCATCACATCAGAACACTAGAGAGGAGAGAGGGGAAAACAGAAAAGTGGAGGAAAGAGGATGGCAGATGAAGAAGTAGGCTCAAAACAGACAGAATGGTAGCAGTGTAATGTCTTAGATTCTCTGGAGAGGAGCCCTGGAAGTGATCTAAAAACCTGGGAGGGACCACCAGGTCCCTGATTATCAGCTGAACCTCTGCTCTAGAAGCCTCAACAGCAGCACAGCTAACATCAAGAATGGGTGAGAGACTGTTGGGTGAGCCTGAAGGAACACTTCCTCTGATAACACCTATAAGCTTCCAAGACAACACCCTTTAAGGATAATTACAATGAGGAACCAATAACCCATCAACCAACTCATGAAAATCATGAAGAATTAGGATTATTCAGCAGGTGAAGAGTGCTTTATCCTCATCAGGATGCATCTGAAGGGAAATTGCAAGACAAAGTTGAACTTTCTTGACATTTCTATTTCTTCTTTGAGCAACCTGGATCTGGTGAAACCAGGACCCTCTTTCTGTGGCACATGGCCTTCCAGCCCACATGCTGTCAGCACCTCACCTCACTCCCCTTTGTCCCAATTCCTCTTTCATTCACCCCATTTCCTGCAGATCTTTGCTGGGAGACAGACCAACACCTGCCTGTTGAGAAGCCACTCCATTCTAAAATAATAATGGACATGCTTTCGTAGGTAGAATAATAACCCACCCTCAAATATATTCATACCCTAGTTCCCAGAATCTTGAATATATTGCATAGCAAAGGGGATTTTGCAACTGGGATTAAAGTTAAGGATTTTGAGATGATGCTGAGTTACACAGTTGAGCCCACTCTCGTCCCATGAGCCCTGAAGTGTGGGAAAAATTTTCCCTGCTGAGTCAGAGCGATGAAAGGGAAGAGAGGATGGCTTAGAAGAAGGAGGAAGTGGCCATGAGTCAAGGAATATGGGTGGCCTTCAGAAGCTGTGAATGGCCTTCAGTGACATTCACCAAAGGTCTCAGTCCTATAGCTGGAAGAACTCAATTTTGCCAACAACTCAAATGTGCAAGAAAAAAGATTCTCCCCTCAAGCCATCAGGAAGGTATGTAGCCCTACTGACACCTTAATCCTAGTCCATTAGACAGTGCCAGACCCATGTAAGATCCCCAAAACTGTAAGATAATAAATTTATGTGGCTTAAACTACTCTATTTGTGGAAATGTATTTTATAGCAATAGAATACTGATACAAATGCTAACTGAGACTTAGTCTGTTGTTTTCGAAAGCAACTATAACAATACAACATAAGGGGGAGAAAGATGTGTATTTTGGAACAGGCAAGTTGTTTTGCCACAATTCATGGCTAGGTGTGCCAATCACTTTGTTTGTTTACCTGCTCCTTAAATATTTATGGAATGTCTGCTCTATACCAGGCACACTGCTCCCTACCCATAAGGTTCCTTTTAGAACATGTCTACACAAGTAGATTCAGCCAGCAAAAAAAATCAACAAATGTTCTTTCAGCTACTTATTACATAGAAGGGCAACTGGATTGGGAATCACTGCAAAGCTCTCTTCACTGCCTGGGAAAAAGGAAGGGGAGCCTGAGATTCCAAATTCTGCAAAGGAAGATTAGAATCAGACAACCTTAGAGTCTGTCTTCAAAACAGCTGTGAACTATTGCTGCCTCCCTTTTCTATATGAGAAAACAGAGGCTTGGAGAGACACTGGCCAAGTCACGCCACCAGCAAGTGACGGAACTGGACTTTTTAAAATTCTTAATTGTGGTAAAAAACAAATAACACAAAATTTACATCTTAACCACTTTTAAGCATACTGTTTAACAGTAGCAAATACATTCACATTGTTGTGCAACTGACCTCCAGAATTCTGTTCATCTTGCAAAACTGAAACTCTGCACTCATTAACAACTCCCACTTCCTCCCTCCCCTGCAGCCCCCAGTAACCACCACTTTACTTTCTGTCTCTATGAATTTGACTTTTCTAGGTATCTCATACATCTGGAATCACACCGTATTTGTCTTTTAGTGACTGGCTTATGTCAGTTACGATATCTTTAAGGGTTATTCATGTTGTAGCATATGTCAGAATTCCCTTTCTTTTTAATGCTGAATAATGTTCCATTTTATGTATATACCACATTACTTTATCATTCATCTGTCGATGGGCATGGGTGGCTTCCATATTGTGTTCAGTGCAGCTCTGAACTTGGTGCACAAACACTTCTTCAAGATGATGTTTTCAATTCTTTTGGGTATATGCCATTTGAGCTGGAATTAGAACATAGATCTGTCTCCAATGCCCATTCTCTTTCCAGGGTGTCATATAGCCTATAGGAAAGTGAAGATCTTCCATGGCACAGCTACTTGGTATATGAAATATTTTGCTCATATTCCATTCAGGTGGAGCTACTTCTGATGTGTGATTATCCAGTGATAAGAATACAACCTGATTTACTGCACTAAGAATAAAGATTCATGGGGCCTGTGGGCTCTGGCCAGTCCTGCCTTTCAAACTTCATTTCCCACTGTGTTTCTATTCCTCAAACATATCAAGCTCATTCTCCCATCCCAGAGCTTTTGCATTCACAGTATGTCCTCCCTAGAACTTTGTAACACTGTCCCCTTCTCTTCATTCAGGTTGCAGCTCGAATATCACCACCGCAAAGAGGCCTCTCCAAAAAGTTGTTTGTAAAGTAACACGTCCTATCTCTATCACATTACTGTTTTATTTTCTTCACAACTAAAAAAAAGTAATTTTTTCTCTGTTGCTGCTTTCTAGTTTATCTGTCTCCTTCAGAAGAATGTAATTTCTACACAAGTCTTCTCTATCATATTTCTGCATTATTCCCAAGCACAGAGAGCTGTGTCTGGTACTTATTAGAATATCTGTTGAACAAAACAAATGTATGAAGATCTTCATTGCAGTATTGTTTATCATATCCCAAAAATGGAAAGACAGAGTGTGAATGTCCACTAGCGTGAAATGGTTAAATAAATGAAGGTACAGAATATGGAAAATTCTGTAGCCTTTAAAAAGGGGTTAAAATGGGCAGTGCCTGTGGCTCAAAGAAGTAGGGTACCAGCCCCATATACCAGAGGCAGCAGGTTCAAACCCAGCCCCGGCCAAAAACTGCAAAAAAAAAAAAAAGAGTTAAAACAACCTATTATTATCAATAAGAAAGAATGCTTTTGACAAATGGTTGAGTTTTAAAAAGCAAAGTGAAAAACAATAAGTACGCTATAATTTTAGTTTTATAAAATATCAAAAATACAGAGGTCAATTAAGTTGTGAACCCATCTTTAAAAAAGTGCTGCATACCTCATTGTTGAATGTCACTGTGCTCACCTTTGAAGTACTCCCCTTGGGAAGCTATGCACCAATGCCAGGGTCTTCAAAGTAATTCTGGCACTCTTTTTCTGGAATGAATATCAGAGCTGTCATCATAGGGCGCACACAGAAATATGCAACAACAATAATGAACATCACTCAGCAAGACACGACTACATATCGCTATAAACACAGCCGTGAAACACCGATACACCAAGGTTCTGAAATCTTACCAAGTGGTTATATAGTGCTGCCAACAACATAAGCACATAATAGCAAGTTCATAAACTTAATTGTCAGGTATCAGACAGCAGCTCTGATAGCAATTTCAGAAAAAGTGTTCCACAGTTGCTTTGAAAGGTAGACTAGATGTGGCATCAGTGCAAAGCTTCCCAAAGAGAGCACATAGAAGGTAACCATTGTTATATTCAGCAGTGCGGTATGTAGTACCTTTTCTAGGTTGAGTTCTCTAACTTAATTGTCAGAACTTTGTATATGTGTGTGTATAAGTGTTTTGGACTATAACTACAGGAGTTATGCCTGGCGAATAAGACTAGAGAGAGGGGAAAAGACTAGTTTAGTTTAGTTTAGGGTAGTTTAGTTTAGTTCTATACACTCTGTGATGTCATAGGCTTTACAATTAGCTTCGATTGCTTTTGTAATAAAAAAAAAAATTTACTATCTTTGTTGAAGTGTTTAGGGGAAGCGTATAGTGATATTTGTAATTTATTTTGAAATAAAGTATATAAAAATAGGATAAATTGATAGATGGATAAAGGATTAGCTAGTTAAATGGATATGAGATAAATATGGCCAACTGTTCATTGTACATTGAACATCCATTCAATGTACAAATCTTTCAACTTTCCGATTGTTTGGAAATGTTCATAGTAAAATTTGGGGGTAGAAATCTTACTTTTCTCAAATGCCTGTCAGGTGTCAGACACCTGCTGTAAGTTTCTTGGGTTTATTTTCATACTGTGACAACAGCACCTAAAAGGCATTCAGATAGGAAAGCTACCATGTGCCCCCTCCCCTTATTCATGCTTCCGGTTATACCATAGACCAGTCTACCACCCCCCACCAGCCTAGAAAATCTCACTCAGCAACGAGGCAGTTATGTTTCAGTGTAAGTTTTTTCTGTATTAGGGAGCCCAGTGTACAATGGAAGTTTGCGTCAGAGTGTCAAAGAATCTATATTTGTCCAGCAGAAAACAGTCAGCACACTCAAAGCAGTTTAACTGGAGAGAGTTAGAGGAGGCGACTACATACAGAGGTGTGGCTAGAATTAAGGGAGCAGTAAGAATGGAAATACACCCTGGGAAGGCATTGCATTGCCACCTGCAGGCTGAAAGGCTAAGAAAAGTCTTTCCTCATCCTGAGCTCAGCCCAGGAAAGCCAGGGGTGCCAGAAGCAGCCACTTCTGAGAATGCAGTCAAGGGGGCGAGGAAGGACTAAGCCCCCGCTTCTCTCTTTTACCCTGTGATGCCCCCATCACTAGGCCCCCCTGGAAGCCAGACAGGGGAGATGGCCAAGTGACACTGTCTTTGGTCTTTGAAGGTCAGCACCCCAGACAGGAAGCTGCTTGGAGCATGGATCTGGGAGCAGGTGTATGGCAGAGGTGGGCAGTCAGGAAAAAAAAAATTATTTTTTAAAAGATAAAATCCTATAACTGAAAGAGATTTGCATCAAACTAATCTTGTAATTTGTTATCCATACTGACCACTTAGAGAATGAAAGAAGTTAATAATTGTATCAGGTCTACAAGTCAAACCAGAATTGTATGGCCACTCTTCTTTTCATCTTTTATTCCAATGCCCTTAATTTGTAGATGAGAGCACTGATGAGACCCAGAAAGGTAAAGTGACTCATCAAAAGTTTCACAGCAAGTTAAGGGCAGAAAGGGGAAAAAGCCAGCTGCCAACAGCTAGGCAGGGGCCCCTGCTTCCTCGCCACCCTCCAGAGTCAGGCTCAGGGAGAAACACCCTCGTGGCTGCTCTAATGCCCTCACATGACTCTGGGGAAATGACCGCTCATTTCTCTGTCCCAAGAATCATGTGGTTTAGAGCTCCTCTTTTGCTCTTTTTCTCTCATTTTTTCTTCCTCCTTTTTGTGGTTAAATACTAGACTGGCTGAAGGGGGAAGCACCTAGGTGTCGCGGGATTTGAGTGCCATTTCATGACTCAGTGACAGCCTGCCAAGGGGAGGATGAAATGCAAAGCAGGATCCTCTGACAAGCTCCAGGGCTGTTTCAGTCACCCATAGGGCCAGGCCATCTTGCCCCTGAGGATGGGCTGTGGAGACTTCTGAGAAATATTCATTCAGTGAATTCCTCAGCCAACAACCGTATCTTTTTTTTTTTTTTTTTTTCCCTAATGTATTTGGGGGTTTTACAAGCCGAATTCCATTGCAAGTCTATGTTGTATAGTGGTATATTCTGGGCATTTGTGTACCCATCATCCATATACTTTGTACCCCATAGGTAATTTTTCACCCTTCACCCCATCCCACCCTCCATCCTTTTGAGTCTCCAGTGGCCATTATACCAGTCTATGTGTTCTGGCATAGCGACAATTTAGCTCCCACTTATACGTGAGAACATGTGGCATTTATTTTTCTGATCCCACATTACTTCACTGGGGATAATGGCCTCTAGTTCTATCCAAGTTGGTGCACAAGTCATTATTTCCTTTTTTCTCTTGGCCAAGCAGTACTCTGTGGTGTGTGTGTGGTACACCTGGTATATACATGTATATGCAATATTTTCTTTATCCACTCATCAGTCCAACAACTATTTCTTGAGCATCTGTTAGCTGCCAGCCACTAACAGATGCTCAAGATATGACATGAGCATAATATATAAGAATGGGTGAGAAAGACACAGTCACTGCTCTCACTAAGAGCACACTAGGAAGGGGGGTAGGGGTCAGATAACAGACATACATAGAAATTAATTAATTACAGAACACAGTTACCACTAGAAAGGACACAAAATACCCAGACAAATAGTAATAATGCCAATGTCTATTAACATCACCCTTTCTCCACAATAACTTTGTAGGGGGCATTATTATCTCCATCATATGGATGTGGAAACTGAGGCACAGAGAAGTTAGGGGATTGCCCAAGGTCAATCAGTTGGTATGTGTCAGAGCTGAACTTGAGCCTGTGAGTGGTGAGCCTCAGTCTTAACATCCACTAAACTGAGAAGTATCCATTCTTGTAGACAAGGATAGCCTTTCAGGGGAAGCAGCATGTAAGCTGAGATGAGGCGAAACGAGCCACAGGAAGGACGGGAGAATGTTCTAGACAGAAAAAAGAAATACCTATCAAGGTACAGGGATGGGAAAGATTCTAGCATGCTCTGTACCCTGCTGGGAAGTCTGAGAGATGACAGGGAAAGGATTTTATTTTAGGTTCTCCTTACAAAGTGTCTCTGCAGACACATGTTTTCTCGTTTTATCATCAAACAGCTTGGTTATGCCAGCAGAGCGTGTGCCATTATCCATGTTGCAGAATGCGACATGCAGCTTCTGGGAACCTTGGGACTGAGGTGCCACTGCCCCCCATGACTTTGGACTCACGTCAAGGCTCTCTCTACCCAAACTCTGCTGAGGAACAAGCTTCCCTGTGGCTCCCCCTCCCTGACCCCCCACCCGTGGTTCCTTAGGGTCAGTGCACAGTTGCCATCCCAGCACTTCATGTCCCATCCTCTGCCTTTCCTCCCACCTCAGAATTCACCTCTCCAGCTGCATCAACATCTTAATTTCTAGGGAAATCCAATAAGCAAATCTGTGCTTATCTGCTAATAGGGAATAAAGCCCTGTTGGAAACCTGGAGGCAACTTGTTTCATCCCTGTGAGAACTCACAACAGCCTTTCCATTTTCCCAGTCATCAGATCAGCCTCAAGCTATTAGCATTTCCTTCTCTGCCAAAGTGGAAGTCATTTGTTGATTAATAGCTTATTCCCAGAGGATCCTGGCCAGAGTTTGAGCCTGGGGCCTTTGGTTAACAGGTGGTACTTTGCAGATGCCAATAAATGGAGCATTGTTCAAACAAGCTAATTCCTAATCTGTGACTATGATCTCATCCACCTTCAGAAACCAGTCCCATATCAGAATAGCAGGCTCAGCTCCCACAGGTTCTCAGCCTCTCAGCCTGGCCCCAAACACCATCTCCACCTTAACTAGCTTGTACCGTGCCCCTCCTTGGGGTAGCTCCAGAGCACACCATCTTTCACTCCTCCATGATGTCGGCTGGCTTGTGCCGCCCTCCCCCACCCTCTTCCCAGGCTGTCTCCTTTACATCTGCCAAAACACAGCTCCAGACCCCTTGCCCAGGAAGCCTGACCTGACAGGACATGCCTGGTGGAGTCTATGCTATTCACCCCTTCTCTGTGCTTCCGTAATCATAATGAACATTCTTTGAGTGCCTAGGGCATGCTGTACACCCTATTAGAGGTGCTAAGGGATTCTGTATTATAAGCAGTTGAAAGATGAGGAAGGGAGAAAGAATAAAATAGGCCAAATTTGGGGCAACTGGGAATTGAGACCGGCAGAAATGAATCAGGGGACAGCTACTATGGTAACACCTTGTTGACCAGCAATTTTACTCAGAAACTATCCATGTTACTGAGTAACTGGCGACCAGTCAGCAATGCATTAAGCTCTCCATGGATTATCTCAGTCTGATAGTGACAGAGGCAGTCCCTCATCCTACTGTTCTGCCATCGAATCCTATGCCAACAATCTGCCAACAGTCCTATGAAGCTGAGTTATTTGATAGGGATTTACTTTATTTTTTTATGCTTTTTTAAGGTATATACTTCTGTAGGTGTTATTATTGTCTCCAGTTTGAAATGAGAGAGGTTTAATTATCTGGGAAATTAATTCATTATGCATCCATTCATTGGAGCACATCGCAAGGCACTAAAATCGCCCACATTAACTGAGATTTCTAGTGATCTCACCAACACCGTTCTCATCTTTCATAATAACAAATGTGTCCACCAAAAAAAGGGTGGCAAAAGGCTGATAAAACAAAACACATCCTATCCTCCTTTGCAAATAGGGTCTCTGATAAAATGTAAGTCAATATGGTGGGGTTAGGCTTTCAGGAAAGTCAAAAGGGTATACTCAGTTAAAATCCTTTCACCTTGTCCCCTTCCTCCTTCCAGCTTGAGACACGCAGTGTGGATCTCCAACAGCCATCTTATTCATTACCATAAAACAACACTATTAATGCTTCTGGAAGAACAGAAGGAGCCTGAGTTCCTGGTGATATCACAGAGCTCCCAGACCAGCCCTGGGCCACCCAGCTCCAAATTTCAAGGAATTGGAAGGAAAGAAGACTCTTGCTTAAATCTCTGTTACTTTGAGTATGTGTTACTTGAATCCCAGTGCAATTGCTTGCCCATTCACTTTGCTATGTGTCTGACCACCTGTCCACGAGCTGTGAAGTCCTCAAAAGTGATCATGTCCCACTTTGTGTCTCTACCCACATCCTTAGCAGGGCAGCTGCAAAGAATCTACCCTAACTTTCTTGCCATTTTCCCCCCTTCACCCTTTACCTTCACATAGATAAAGGAAAACAGACATCTCCTTTCACATGAGAGGCAACAACACAAAAGTTAGGGACAGCAGAGGGAGAGAAGATGGCTGCCGTCTGTGAGGCAGAGTGCTGGGAAGAGCCCATGCTAGCTGAGTGCCAAGAGATCCACTTAATCCTCGGCTCCAAGCAAGGGGAATGTTGTTTCCATGCCTGGGAAGCCCAGGCCCAGGAGCCAAGCTAAACCTGGAAAGTGGAGTCAGCAGTGCACCTGAGCCAGCACTGGCTGTCAGCTTATGCAAAACAGCCAGCATTCCAAGTGTTGCGATCTGAGGCGTTCTGGGAATTGCCTCACATTTTGTCTGCCTCCTCACGGTTCCTGAGATCCCTCCACAGGCGGTTGATGCCACAGAGGTGTAAGGCCTCCTACGACCATGTCCTGGTGGCAGGCACCCTGGCTGTGGGGGAAGTCAATAAACCTCTAGGATGCTTGATGTCCTTACCTGTACAGTGGAAATAATACTGTTCACCCCGCTCCCAGACAGGAGCGGGGCAGAGGGGTAAGTGGAATAATGAACAGCGAAAGCTTCTTATAACCCATAAAATTTTATACAAACACAAGTTAGTGGGTATATTTGCTTTTCTACTTCCACAATCATAGAAAATTCCTTCCAGACCACAAATTCTTTATTTGTTGTGATTTTCTTTCTACACTGAAGTGTCAGCCACTTATAAAAGATTTATGTTTTTTGAAAAAAGGCATTTTCTGAAATGGAAAAGGTGAAGATTCCATAATAGTAGATAAAGAAAGCCAGGAAAATGGAAGACAAAAGTGTAAGAACAAGACCTCACTGTGGGCATAATTCTTAGCCCAGGGAGAGATGCAGGAAAGAAGATGAGGTCAGTTTCTTGTTAGTTCTTCTGGAGATAGAATATTCAAGGTATAGGTGATCTTCTTTAGCTCATGTATTTATGCCTTTTGGAACTCTTATAATTGAGTTTTGATCACATTTTATATTAAAGTGGCTAACACATGACTAACAAAGAAAAGAAGAAATTAACTTAGTTCCTGCAGGGCAGTGTTTTTCGACCTTTTTTACCTCACAGCACTCTTGAACCTATAGTTAAACTTCCACAGCACATTTAAATTATGTTGATTAAAAAAAAAAAAAAAAAAAAAAGACTATACTTACTATGCTTTGAACTTCTTTAGAAAATAATTTAATTAATGATCTTTAAAAGTTTTCATGGCACACCAGTTGAAAATCACTCCTATAGGGGAATAAGCCTGAGAGTTTAGGAGTGGAAGATGAAAAGTTTAACTTTTTTTTTTTTGAGACAAAGTCTCACTCTGTTGCCCTAGGTAGAGTGGCATCATAGCTCACAGTAACCTCAAACTTTTGGGCTCAAGCAATTCTCTTGCCTCAGCCTCCCAAGTAGCTGGGAAGGTGCCTGCCATGATACCCAGATAGTTTTTCTATTGTTAGTAGATACAGGGTCTCACTCTTGCTCAACCTGGTCTTGAACTCTTGAGTTCCTCCCACTTCAGCTTCCCATGGTGCTAGGATTACAGGCGTGAACTACCACTCCTGGCCAGAAGTTTTACTCTTTGTGTCTTTTTTCCTTTTTACCACAAGTGTACTTTTTTTTACTTCTAAAAAAGGTATTTGTATATTTATTAGGAGTTCCCAATGTGATCAAATGAAATTGTTAAAATTGCTATAGTTTCTTCTGCCACCACCTCTCTCATGGGGCCACTGTATGATACAGAAATCCAGAGTTTTTATCCCATCATATTAATGTCACTATTGAAGGGGAACGAGGCAGGATCACTTGCCAGTTCCTGTACAACCTGCTGTTGGCATAGAGAAGACCAAGAAAGTGCCCCATGGTGTGGCTGCAGGGATGCTGGGCACAGTGTGGATTCTCATCATTTGTCAATCCCCTGGGTCCAACATCAGAGGGATGGCACTAAGTCAAGAGAGGAGGTGCCCATTAGCTATTAATAATTTGCCCATTAGTAAGGTTAGTTTATTGGATTAGCTCACCCTAATCCACCACCCACTCCTACCAACAGAAAGCAGAATCCAAAGACTACAGACCAGGAGTGCTAGGTTTGAGGGAAGCCAGAATAAATTAGCAAACAAACGAACATTAGAATTCAAAAGGACCTAGGGGATGATGTAGTCAGGAGGCTGTAAACTGGAAAGTTTTGGCTTTATTTTGCTTACCAAGGCTGTGGTGTTCTCACTGAATCTGAATGTCTTTATATGCACTTTGCATTTCCCTCCTCCTCCTCTCCCTGTAATCCCATTCCCAACTGACTCCTATGTTATCTGCGTGGCTTCCATGGTGGCCCTACCAAAGCTGGTTTCCAGCCTTCAGTGCCCTTCAGATGGGACTAAGCATCTTATCAAAAAATGCCCTGTACAGGTTCAAGGCATCTACAGGAGAAAGGGGTGCAAAAAAAAAAAAAAAAAAAAAAAAACTTTTTTAATTGCACAGACAATGTAATCTCTCTGAGTATCTCCTACAAAATGGAGTTAATACTGCCTACCTTAGAGCCGAAGAGAATCTGATCAGAGAAGGCATGTGAATTGCCTGGGATACAGGAAGTCTTTAATAAAGGTTTCTGTCCTGTCCTCAGAAGACCCAACCTGTTCTCCAACACTCCCACCGATGATGCCACATCCCTTACCTGAAAAAAGGAAAGAAGGAGCAGATTTGGTTGGGGTGTTTCAGAGAGGTGAGGGGGAGGGAGAGGATGAGAATATGAACTGTGCTTCATCAGAAGGCAGGTGTTTCCACCCAGCAGTCACTCGCTTAGTTGGCCAATCACAGGAGTATGAGCTATGTCACCAACTCTACCCAAAACCTGGGTGTACAGCATGAATCTTCCTCATCTCAGCAACTGACTTCCACAAATGGTGGAGACCAGCCATCACAAAGAAGCCAACAGGTCCCTCACTGATTTGTTTTTCTTGCTTTGTTCTTTTGGAGAAAGAGACATCCCACAGCCAGGTATTTTGCTTCCAGGTTCTTCCCTGGATCTGGTCAATGTTGTCTCAGGGACCCCAACCCAACTCAACCTAGGTTGTCATCTCAGCAACCTAGCTAAAACTTCAGCCAGTGGGCAGGTGGCGGGGAGTGATTGTTTGCATTTGTGGCTTGATGGCATGAAGAGCCACCATCCAGAATGGCAGGGCGGTGCCTCATGTTCTGGGTGCCCCCAAAAGACAGACCACCCAGCTCCAGTTAGCTGCAGAAGTCCTGAGTCCTGGACCCATCTGCTCGTTGGTAAAAATTAACCCAATTTTAAATGACTAAGTGGTCACATCAAAATAGAAACTAAGGAGTCCTGGCTGAAATCCTGGCTTTTTTGTGACTGGTAAGTAGAAATCCTGCCTTGGAGCCTACCTCTTCCTCTCTTCTCTCCACATATTGTCTTTCTTTGGATTTTCCAAGGAATTTCCTTTCTTGACACTTGGTTCCTTGGGTTTTTATCACTTTACACTAATTTCCTCTTTGTCACTAGCTGAAGTTCTACCCTTCCCTCTGCCTCTGCCTCCTCCACATTACTCTTTCTTCCTCCTCTCCCTCCTCCCTGTCTCTTTTCTGTAAGCATTCCTTCAAACACTCTGCTTTGGATGACAACTGACAAGCTGATGAAAGACGGAGAGAAAGTAGAGTTTATTAATTAAAAGCGAGAACTTCGGTCTTTACCTAACAAATGCAATCAGTGTAACCTGGTTTCTTGTACCCTCAATGAATCCCCAACAATATAAAAAAAAAAAAAAAAAAAAGCAAGAACTTCAGTGTCAGCTCTGAGTGTGCAGCCGAGATCTGCCTCTTAGCAACTGTGTGCCTTTGGGCACACAATATAACCACCCCGAGCTTCAGTTTTCTCATCTCGACAACAGTGATAACAATACTTAGTTCATGGAACCAAATATAAGGCTGTGTATATGTGAATTGTTTCATCAGCTAAGTGCCTAGTATATCATGTACTCTCAATAAAGTTTAGATTGGGGTTGGGGAGGGGGGAGCATTAACACAATCTTTCTTTTCAAGTGTGGTTTAAAGCAATAGGGTCCCAACTATGTTCCTGGAAGGACTAAAGCCCCCAAACTTACCTGGAGTGGGATAGATAGCAACAGGCTGAGCCCTAATTACCCTCCCACTTTCAAAACAGATTCTATTTTCCCTGTTTTGCATATTACATCTCAGCATAATATTCTGAGAAAAGGATCTCATTGTCATGGGAAGAAAGAATCTGACATTGGTTTAAACTGATTTTTTCACGTGCCCTTTTGCCATAATTCTCACATCTTTGTTCACTCCAGATGAGTAGGTCCCTGACACATAGACCGTCCTATGCTCATTGATCCATTGCTGGATGCTTCCTTGCAATTGGAAGTCTCTCTTTCTCTCCTTTCAAAATTATAACTGATATTTCTTTTCTGTAAATAAGCTGTAGATTTGCCTAGCCCATCTGTCAGACTTTCTCAGAAGTTCTTGTCACCATCCCCTATTGGATAGTGAAAGAACAATCATTAGGTGCCTAGTATTATTTGAAGAAAGTAGTTTGCCCATTTTCCTTAACATTTGAGAAACCCAGTTACACCCCATATTTCATGCAAGCACCTGTACTTGTGAATTGAATCTAACAAAGTGTTCTTTAATACAAATGAATATTGTTTCCTTACATTAAAAAGTTATCTTTTTAAAAAATGTTTGACCTTATTGAAAATAGATCAGAAATAAAGATCACTTTTATAACCCATGATTCCTTCCATGGTCACCTAGAAGTAGAACCTCCTCATCCCCCCATAGCCTGATGCTCACAAATGAGTCCAGGCTTTGGTGAGATTCTGAGCTTCCAGCAGGTACGTTCAGGCGCCTCCTCCCTCCTCCATATCCATTTTGCATCCTTTGTTTACATACCTTATGTTTTGCTGAGAGAGATAGGGACTTGTAGGGAAGATGCCTAGGGAAAAGAGCCGGGGGAAAGAGTGTGACAGCTGAGATGGAAGATGTTTATGAAGTATGATGTACACACAGCCACTGCTTCAGGATCCAGGATATCAATGGACTCCCAATGCCTAACACATTGCTGATATGTAGCAGGCATACAAGAAAGAACTGTTTAATAAATGAATAAATGAATGAATGAATAAAAAAAAAAATTTGGAAAAAAACATTCTCCCTGCCTCCCCTACCTGTTACACAGTAGGCCACTTTATGGCTGATGGCCCTTCTGCCTTCCCTCCTGTTGGAGAATCTGTCCCTCCCTCTGCAGCAAGAGTGATGCATTTGACATGCAAATATAAATCAGGTCTTGACACATCACTCCCTGGCTACAAATCCTCTACTTAGGGCATAACATATAACTAAACTCTTTGCCTTGGACTCCAAAGCCCATGTGATGTGGCTCCTAGCTTGTCCTCCTCCTTTTATTCTTTGTACTCCAGCCACTCTGACCTCTTACCTTTTTCTTGGACAAACCAAGCTTATTCCTGCCTCAGGACCTTTGCACTTACTGTTCTGTGAGCTGAGAACACTCTTCCTTCATATTTTTAAATGAAAAGATACTTTCTTGTTATTCAAACATCATGAGCACCTAAAGTAGACATCTATTCACTCACTGTCACATCACTAGTTTCTTTTTCTTCACATAAGTAAGTACTTACAAATGATTCTGTTCATTTGATAGTATGATTACTGTCAGTCTTGTGCACTAGAATATAAGCTTCTTCTCTATCTTTTTCATGGTTGATGATTCTCCAGTGCCTAGAACAGAACCTGGTACATTAGTGGGCCCTCAAAACACATCTTCTGAATGAATAAACAAATGCAGCCTTGGCATTCTGAGGGCTGTGGGCAAAAAAAAAGTGAATTGTCTTGGGGGTTAATGCATCAGAAGCAGCAAGTAGACACTCCAAATTGATGGAACAGGGAAAAAAATGTGAATGGTAATAACTAACATTTGTAAATCACTTATTATATACCTCAGGTATTTTCCCACGTCCTTAATATTTATTATCCTTTTTTTTTCTTTGAGACAAAGTCTCACTATGGCACACTTGGTAGAGTGCTGTGGCATCATAACTCACAGCAACCTCAAACTCTTGGGCTTAAGCGATGCTCTTGCCTCAGCCTTCCAAGTAGCTGGGACTACAGATGCCTGCCACAATGCCCGGCTATTTTTTTGTTGCAGTTGTCACTGTTGTTTAGCAGGCCCGGGCCAGGTATGAACCCAGCCCCAGTGTATGGGACCAGTGCCCTAACTACTGATCTACAGGTGCCTAGCCTATTATCCTTTCTAATTCTCAAGCCACCCTTGGAGGTAGATCAAATCATTATTTCTATTTTATGGATACTTGAACAGAGAGGGGAAGGAACACACCCTAGCTCATATGGTAGTGGACAGAAGATCAAAGATGCAAGCTTAGACTGTTCACCATTACACTACACTGCTTCTTGAACTTAGGAGCACACCAGCCCTGGGAAACATGTCTGTAAGTATATTGTGGCCAGCCGTTGAAACAGGGCTGCCTCACATTTAAGCTCAGATTTCCAGCTTCCCTCCAAACATCCCAATAACTGGGAACATCTATCTTGCTTCCACATGTGGCACAGTCAGCTAGAACCCAGTAGCGGCCACCCTCTGGGAAGGCGCGTGTGCTGCCAGTTCTCTGTGGTCCCCACCTCTCCCTAGTTTTTCCTTGACCCTGAGCCTTGAGTGTGTGTCCATGTGTATTTGTTTACATGAGCTATGTCAAGTCTGCGCACTTTTAACTCCACAGTGTCTGGTGGGCATTCATCGTCACCCCTGCACCACAGGACAGCTCTGACAGGCTCCCGCCTGGAGTCTCACACCACTTCAGCACCATCCTTCACAACGCCAGCAGATCCCACGTGAAAGCTGAGGAAGGGATCGCCACGTTGCCAGCTTCCCAGCATGGGCTCCATCCCTGGCTCAGGGGCCAACTACTGTATGGCTTGTCCTCCCCACACCACAGTTTCCTCAGCTGTAAAAGGGGGAGACTGGCAATATTTCTCATCTAAATCCAGGCCTGCTGCTGTAACAAAACATTCCACACTAGGTGGCTGGTGAACAACAGAATGTATTACTCACAGTTGTGGAGGCTGGTAAGCAGAGGATTAAGGCTCCAACAGATTCCATGTTTTGTGAAGGCCCATTTCCCCAATCTGCACCTTCTCACTGTATCCTCACATGATAGAAGGGATAAGCCAGCATCCTAGTGTCTTATTTATAAGGGCACTAATCCCCAATCATGAGGGCAGAATCCAAAAGGCCCCACCTCCTAATAATATCACCTTGGGAGTTAGGATTTCAATATATGAATTTTAAGGGGACACAAATATGCAGGTCATAACATCCACCTTTGAGAGACTTAATAAATTCCCTGGCACATAACAAAGCCTAAAATTAAAGCCATATGTGTATATATATGTACATATATATTTGAAACAGATTCTCACTCTGACTAGACTAGAGCACAATGGCCTCAGCCTAGCTCACAACAACCTCAAGTTCCTGGGCTCAAGTGATCCTACTGCCTCAGCCTCCCAAGTAGGTGGAACTACAGGTATTTAACACAATACTCAGCTAATTTTTCTATCTTTGGTAGAGACAAGGTTTCCCTGTTGGTTAGGCTAGTCTTGACCTCCTGACATTGAGGGAACCTCCTGCCTTGGCCTCCCAGAGTGCTAGGATTATAGACACGATCTGCCATGCCTAGCCTTTAAAGCCCAACATTGTGTACTGCCTTGACACTTGGGAGAAGCCAGGAGGGCTTCGCTGGCATAAGCACAAGTTCCTCCCTACCTGCTGTACCTGATAAGGTCTCCTATACCTTCTTCTTAGTAAAGTATCTCAAGAATGGAAGAAAAAGTATGCAATGTACTCAGCCCTACTATGAAACTAATTTATGACTTTCACATGAAAGCTATAACCCAGTTATAACCTAAGAATAGGGGGAAGGGGGAAAGGGAGGAGAGGAAGGTGAGAGGTGGGCAGAGGGAGGGTGATTGGTGGGATTACACCTGCAGTGCATCTTACAAGGGTACATGTGAAACTTAGTAAATGTAGAATGTAAATGTCTTAACGCAATAACTAAGAAAATTCCAGGAAGGATATGTTAACCAATGTGATGAAAATGTGTCAAACAATCTATAAAACCAGTGTATGGTGCGCCATGATTGCATTAATGTACATAGCTATGATTTAATAATTAAAAAAAAGAATAAAAAAAAGGTCTCCTATACAAGTGACTCTCCTTTCCAAAGGGAACAAGTGAAGTTCCTGCTTGTCTCTTAGTCGTGGGTTTTCATTCTGTGCCAGCCCATAAAATTATTCAAACAAGCCAATCACATCCTTCCATCAATCCCTACTAGTGTAATCTGCTCCCAAGCTCAGTGTTACCCAGAGGTCTAACCTTCCCTCTGTGAGTATAATACCTGCAACTGACAAATTGCTGTCCATCCCATCTGCCCAGTGTCATCTGCTGACCATCCCCATAATCCCAGGGGGTGAACAGAACATGAGTTAAACAGCATAATGACGTGCTTAATGAATGGTGACTACTAATAGCCCTTGAATGACTACTTTTATGTGAAAAAAATAACATTAGGCTTTGCATTTTAGAAAGCTCTTTTTATGTACATTATTATCTCACTTGAACTGCTCAACTGCTCATTGAAATATGTGCTGTCATCTCCATTTTACACGTAAATATGTGCTATCATCTCCATTTTACACGTAAAGATAATAAGGTTCAAAGAGAATGACTTTTCCAATTGGAATCATCCCTATCAATTATTTATAGACCCCTGATAATGCCAGGAACTATGGAAAAATATGATGTCATGTTCTCTCCAGAGTGCTGCAAGGTAGTTATAATTATGCTCATTTAGCTAACAAGGAAATCGCAGCTCTTAGAGATTACATAACCCAAAGTCACACAATCTTAATTGGTGGGGTAAAAAGTTTACACCAGTCCTGTCTGGACCTAGAGTTCAGCTCTTTCTACTTCACTGTGATTTTTATCAGTAAAATCAAGACTCAAATCCAAGTCATGTGCATAGATCTCACTAGTGATTCCCTACACCACTCTGTTCTGTATCATGCTGTCACCTTATAGAAAATCAATCAATAAATCATCAATAAAAAACCAGATGTCCAAACATCTCAGTTTGGCTGTCGGGCCCTTCCACTTGATATCCATCTTTTAACAAATCACTACCATTTCTGCATTTTCATCATTCCCAGGACATGTAACTGGCTCAGCTATATGATTTGGCCTCCATGGATGATACAGACATAAGGTTGTCAAAGCTTACAGATGCAGCATTGGAGATATTGCACCTTTACTCATATGGTCTTGGTGCACCTAACTCAGTTGGCTTCGTAGTTTCCAGTCTGAAAAAAGATTGTCCCCATATTAAGTACAGCATAATTATAGTTAGAATTCCAGAGTAAATTATCCTTAATATTGGATTTAAAAATACAAAAGTATCTAATCATATTTTATGAATTATTAAATTCACAGAGTAATAATTGCCTCCAAATGTCTAGTCCATGAAATATCAAAAGAGTAGCTACATGGTTTTTTTTAATTTTTTATTACATCATAACTGTGTACATTAATTCATTTATGGGGTACAATGTGCTGATTTTATATACAATTTGGAATGCTTACATCAAACTGGTTAACATAGCCTTCACCTCTCTTACTTAATTGTTGCATTGAGATATTTATATTCTGCTCTTAATGGATTTGACATGTGCCCTTGCATTATGCACAATAGATGAGGTCCCACTGACTATCCTCCTCCACCTGGCCTCCCCCATCCTCTTCCCTTCCCTTCTTCTTCCCTTCTTCATTCTGGGCTATAGTTGTGTTTTATCATTTGTATGAAAGTGTGGGTGTTTACATATTGGTTTCATAATAGTACTGAGTACATTGGATACTTTTTCTTCCAATCTTGAGATTCTTTGCTAAGAAGAATATGTTCCAGCTCCATCCATGTAAGCATGAAATAGGTAAAGTCTCCATCTTTCTTTAAGGCTGCATAATATTCCATGGTATACATGTACCACAATTTATTAATCCATTCATGAGTCAGTGGGCACTTGGGCTGCTTCTATGACTTGGCAATTATAATTGGGCTGTAATAAACATTATGGTGCAAATATCTTTATTGTAAAATGATTTTTGGTAATCTAGATATATACCTAGTAGAGGAATTACAGGATTGAATGGCATTTTGAGATATGTAACTCCAGTAAGAGTAACCCACATAACAAAATCCCAAAACTACAGATGTTGGTGCGAATGCAGAGAGAAGGGAACACTTCTGCACTGCTGGTGAAAATGCAAACTAATATGTTCCTTTTGAAAAGAAGTTTGGAGAACACTTAGGGAACTAAAAAGTAGAAGTAGCTAAATGTTTTGATGGGAGAATACCATAGTGAGTTTTAAGCATGTGATTCATTTGAAATTTGCTTTATATGGTGCTTGCATAATTCATATTATGTTTCTAAGTACAATAACTTTGGCCTTGATTGATTTTACATCATCACATTTTGCTTCCGACAATGCAAAAGAAATGAAAAGACCTCAAAATTCCACTTAGATATAGAAAGACAAAAAATGTTGAGGCCACCAATCTAAAAAATAAAGGACAAATACCATTGACCATGGAACAATGAGGGGGTTAGAATGTCAGCCACCTACCCTATCAAAAATTTGTGTATAACTGCTGACTCCCTAAAAGCTTAACTATTAATAGCCTACTGCTGACAGAAGCCTTAGTGATAACATACATAGTCGATTAATACAATGGGTTTTTTTTGTATATGCATTGTATATTGTATTCTTACAATAAAGTAAGCTGGAGAAAAGAAAATGCTATTAGGAAAATGATAAGGAAGAGAAAACATATTTACTATTTATTATTATTATTTTTATGATTTTTTTATTATTAAATCATAGCTGTGTACATTAATGCAATCATGGGGCATGATACACTGGTTTTATATACCATTTGACACATTTTCATCACACTGGTTAACATAGCCTTCCTGGCATTTTCTTAGTTATTGTGTTAAGACATTTATATTCTACATTTAGTATGTTTCACATGTACCCTTGTCAGATGCACCGTAGGTATAATCCCACCAATCACCTTCCCTGTCCCCATCCTCCCTCCTCCCCTCCCTATTTCCTA